>JASDQU010012407.1:70859-123605 GCA_032191745.1 Picea mariana
AGTGAACTCTAATGGTAGGAGAAAATAAAGACGTTGAGACAGGAGATCCTTTCAAAATATTGCTTGGGGAAGCCCTCATGCTACAGAGGAATGAGATGATGGTTAGTTTTGCACAAATCCTTCGACTGTTACCAACATGTGACACATCTTCTCGAGCGGAAGCGTCGCCCCCTTCTAGGTACAAATAAACTTTTGTATTTCTATATTTGAAGGTCAGATAGACACAGATGTTGTACACAAATGGTCGAATGTACTAGAAGGGTATTTTTCTCTCCATAACTTTTTGAATAGAGAAAATATTACTTTTGCACTCCTCAAAGTTGTTCCCCATGTCAAATATTGGTGGGAAACTTTCTGTGAGCAAAATGAGACAAAGGAACCCTCATTATTTACAGTCGCGGTCACCTGAGAGTCCTTCAGGGATTCTATTAAGGAACAATACTACCCTGTCGGAAGTTATGATGACCTGTATACAAAATGGACCACACTGTGGGAGGAAAGAGACCAAGTCATGCTAGAGTTCAAATATATTTTCCATACCTTACACATCAAGCTAGGTATCAAAGATTCTGAGCGACATATGGTGCTCAAGTATCGCGGTTGTTAGACATCAAAATTACTCACTTCAATAGTGTCGCAAGTGTCATCATTACAAGTGTTGTAAGTGTCACATCTTGTATGCAAGTGTCGCATGTTGACCACAAGTGTCACAAGTGTCACAAATATAAGACTACCATATTTCCTATGTCGTGCCTCTAACGACATCATAAGGACACTTAAGACACCTCAAAGACTAGTTTTGAAGAAGAGAAATCAGTTGACAAGGAGTACAAGCCTTTTTCCACTGGAAAAACCACTAAAAAATGGATTTTGGAGGGTAGCCCTCCCCTACCCACTGTTAGGGAGTGCCAACACTCCCTAGGCCTCTTTGAGGGAGTGCTCAAATKCTCTGTGTACCCTTTTGAGGGAGTGCTACCTTTTCTGAGTAGATTTTTGGTTTGTTGAGCTAAAACAGGGAAGAATCCCCTCAATTTCTGAAGGTGGTTGGATTCGAATAGAAGGTCAAGGCATGATMTTAGGGAAGATCCTCAACTGAAGGAGAAAAATCCTCAACTTATACCAAAGATCTCTCAAGTGGTTGGGCCTCTCCAAGTTTATATAAGGAGGCCTCCTCATGGTGAAAGGGGAGGTAGAGACTAGAGATTGATACCAAACTTATGATCCTATAAGTGGCATTAAGAGAAAAGATTGGAGATATGAAACTTATGATATCATAAGTGAGATGTCATCAAAACAATCAGTGTAGATTACTTGAGCAAAGGGGTTGGACAAGGAGAACTGGAAGAAGCTGCTGCACCTTCATCAAAGGATTGTAAGCACCTTTTATTTGTTCTTATCAATATATCAATGCTTGGCCTGTTTCTTTCAAATTTATGTTTATTCCACATGAATTTGTCTTCAGTAGATAGATCTATATTTAAGCTAATCTCAGTAGAATAGGAAGTCCATTGTATCTTTGTTTGTTCTACAATACCTATCAGGCAGCTTAGGATCGAAGCTTAGCCTAGACTTTGCAAGGACAAACGTCGTTAATAAGGTACATATCTTTCTTCTTCTCCTTCGTATATTAGCTTGATTAGATCTAAAAGGATGTTAGTTTCCATGCTAAGCACTTTTCTGTCTTGGCCCTAGGAGTCTAGAGACCAAGAGGGAATTTGCTTGTCCACAGGAGAATTCATCTGTAACAGAAATTGGTGACTCCACTGGGGAGGAGCTCTGATTTTTGTTTCCTTTCCTAGATATTCTTTTGGCCCTTTGCTCACTCATTTGACCTTCTCCATATTGTTTTTAATTCTTAGATCTAATTAATTGCCTCTTTCTTTCATCTTATTCACCCTGATTGACTGAGTCTGTTCAGAAATTTGGTTTTCTGAGCTTTTTTCTGAGTTTTGAAAGCAGAGCGCTCCCCCTCCCTTGTTATTAGAGCGCCAACACTCCCCATTAGCCTTACACAGAGCGCTGGAATGCTCTGGTGCCCCTTACACGAGAGCGCTACCCCCTTTCCGTGAGAAATTCTCCAGAGTTTCCATCCTCTGAAGCTATTTCTTAGTTTTGGCATTGGATTAGGAGTTTTATAAATCTCATTTCATCTTGGTATTGGCCTTCAACTCCATGTTTTCTAAGAATTGATCTCTTCTTGTTTGGAAATTTGACATTTGCTTTCCTTGCCTTGAAGTCACTCTTTGTCTTTGCTGACCTAGAGTTAACTTGCTATTTTCTTCTCGTTTATCTGACTGAGTGAAAGCTTTTGTGAGGAAATCCAAAGGTCTGTGAACCTTTGCATTTGATCTTTGAGGTCAGTTTTCTAGCATTTCTCTTTTGTTTGAGGTTTTTGGTTCTTGTTTGCAAATTTGGTTATCTTTGTCTTTCTTGTTTATTCACGACGAGAATGTAGTTTTGTTTTTGTGAGGGTTTCTTATGATTGTTTAATACTGAAGTTTGATTGACATTAGAAGTTTTACATCTGATTATCATTCACATATAAGTAAAAGGACATATTTTAGTGATTGGTTTGGATATTATAAGGCATTTCTGATTTTTTTTAGCTTTACACCGAATTTGAGTGAGAAACAAATTGATTAAGGACATTGCATCTTAGTGTTTGATAGTGAAAACGACTTTTCTCCTTCCCTTAAATAGGCATTCATCAAAAGAAATGATTGTTTATCATCTTTTATGCATTTTTTGGGAATTGAGTCATAACACCATCAATTTCACTTTCATACACCTTTTGAGTAAAGAACAACTACAAAATGAACGCTAATTAAAAATTATCTAGAGCATTTTGTTTTTAGGATCTTCCACCAACAATAGACTAGGATTAACACTTTGAATTAGGCTGTGAGTACAACTCTCCAAAGTTTTCAAAAAACAAACATTAGCATCCTACGATAGGGAGAGTCAAATCCAATT
This sequence comes from Picea mariana, assembly GCA_032191745.1. Classification (NCBI taxonomy): domain Eukaryota; kingdom Viridiplantae; phylum Streptophyta; class Pinopsida; order Pinales; family Pinaceae; genus Picea; species Picea mariana. The sequence continues at coordinate 73,833 of JASDQU010012407.1, forward strand.
GTCGTATAGGCTTTCTGGGATCCCCCTCTCACACATGGGTTACACACGAGGTCATATTCAGGAGAATTACAGAGATTATCCCTCCTTGGTTCAACTATTTGTAGTGGTCAGATCGTATATTGGGGGTCACTTGAGGGTATACCCACGATTATGTGTGGGAGCCTCTCGAGTTGATTTCGGACTTGTTATCCTACCCATACGTTTGGATCGAACTGTCGACTGTACCTGCCCAGGGGCTGATTGCGAGTTGGTGTCCTTAGTTGCCATAATATTTAGGTACTTACACAAGGTGACGGTGAAGGGAAGTCTCACTGTACCTGGAACAAACATTTGTCAAACTCACTCGGGCTCCTTGGAGGGTAAATCCACAATTACTGCGTGGAAGATTGCACCAAGGTGAAAGCCCGTTAAGCAGGTCGCAATTGTGATTGTTCCACCATATCCTAGCCCCTTCTTGACTTGATCATGCAACGTTGGATTTCATCACCAACTAGTACGATCATCGAGAGAAGTTTTGTTTGCTTGGTTTTGATTCCTAGATTTTATTAGCATATGCTGTTTCTTTTCGTTAGTTGGCCCTAGATTTTTCAACGTGTATTGTTATTCTCCAAAATTGAGCTTGTAGATGATAAAGATCTTTGTTGATCACGTAGGATGCAAGGGCTTCCTTCAGAAGGCTACCAACCCTTACCTCCTAACCCTCTAGAAGACAACTACCGTGGAGAGGTAGAAAATCAATCTGACGCTGGGAGTGTTGTTACTCCTTTGTTATACAACCTAGAAGGCACTTTGGTTATGGTTGAGAATCCCACTCCTCGCACTACATCTGTGTCAGTAACCCCTCTTGAACCACTTTTACTTCATTTAGACTCCCTTGTGAACTTCATAGACGAAGAGGTCCCACAGTTACCTGAGAGAGATTTTACCGAAACATATATGGGATCCACAGAACCAATATTTTGTGATGAGTATAGGACTCCTATTCGTCCTACCACTGCAGTAGATACAAATCCCACACCTGCTCGTTCTGTATGGAGGACTTCAACAGGATGCAATCTCTATGAGCATTTTTAATCCATTCGACAACCATTTCATCCTCATGACCCTCCTGTTGAAACGGGACCATCCGGTCAAACTATGAATCACCCCATCGATAAGGTCATTAACCCTACTGTTACATCAACACAAGTCCATCCTAATGCTGGACTCATCACCTCTACTCATTCCCAAGGCACTTTGATCCCTACCCCCACTTTTACAAACTTTCACTCTACAACTCCACATGTTTCGCACGATCTTGCTGGGACATCTTTGCACCAAAGAATGCAAACCCTTGCCAGCCAAATACAACCGATTGGAGGGAAACCACCATCTAGCAGACCTATCCCTCCGGGAAGACCACTATTCTATGGTGGGCCTACCCCTCTTAGGGGACAACCCCATTTTTATGTTCCTCCTGGATGGCAACCTCCCTTTTCCAGCCATACCCTGGTCGTTAATCCACCGCTGGCAGGGGGGAAACCTTCGTTTGCTGGAAACCCTTCACAAACCTAGGGAGTATCTTCGGGAGGCACATTTACCCAACCCCATGTTGGGGGGCACTCATATCATAACCCACAAGGAGGAGTATCAAATCATGTTCCTTCCAGACCATCTTATGGACAACCTTATCTGGGTGACATCCCAAACACCACTTGGAGTCCTCAAGGACAACAACCTTATCCTTCCCAAGGGTCTAATGTTTATCCTCCCCCTAATGTGTATCCGCCTCCAGGATCTACTTCTTACCCTCCTCAAGGGAAACATGTTTATCCTCCTTATGGGAAAGCAAACCACCCGACTTATAATGCTCAAAACCCACCGGGTTATGCAAATGTTTCTCAGCCATCATCGAATCTTGCTTATCCTGGTCAGCAACAACCATATGTAGGAGGACCTATTGGTTACAATTATCCACCTAACCCAGTTTATGGTCCTACTGGTGTTCCTATGCCACACCAGTATCATCCGCAAATTAACCGACAATTACCTTTCCTTGTGACTTCGGATCTCCCAGACATGTCTCGGTTAACCAATGATCCTATTTTTCATTCCCCGGTTTGGCCAGTTATTCCAGCTAAACTTCCTTCTGATATTCCGAAATTTGACGGAAAATCTGGAGAAGATCCAAATAACCATGTGATGACTTTCCATTTGTGATGTTCATCAAACTCCCTCATGGATGATTCTAAACGTTTGCGTCTTTTCCAGTGAACACTTACGGGCTCTGCAACAAAGTGGTATATTGAACTACCACATGCTTCTTTTCATGATTTCAACTCCCTTGCCATGTCTTTTCTCATGCACTTTCAACTACCTATTCGCTACGAGACGGGTACTGAACTCTTGACCTCCCTTCATCAAACTGACTCCGTGCATATCTCTGATCATATTCATGAGTGGAGATGACGATGAAGGATGATCAGAGCGATCATTCCTGACCTATTATTGGCGGAGTGGTTTACTAAATCACTTTTACCCCCGATCGCTCGTGATGTCACTATGGGTGGCACAATCACCGAGGAAGAAACCATTGCTTAGGCTCAGTACTTAGATTTGGTTTATTCACAATCTGGTACTTTTTATGAGTTTCTTCCGAATGCTTCTCGAGCTAATGCTGACCAATCAAAGCCATCATCTGCATCTCATGCGTATGGTCTTATCAGTTCTGTCAAAAATCAATCTACTTCCCAGTCGACCACACTCTCCTCTACCTCCCCTCAAGCTCATATCTCTAAGGTGAATGCAGTTCAATCTTCCCCTTCACAACAATCCAGAGGTAAGAAGAAGGCAAAAAATAAATCAAAAAATACTAATAACAATGGACAACCAAAAAATCAAGCTCAAACACCTACTACCGAAAATAAACCACAACGGAAACTGAAATTCCCATGTATCATTTGTGGTGATGATCACTACACTTGATACTGTCCACATCGTGATGAAGTGGCCAAAATTTTCCAGGGAAATTCACAACCCACTGTGCTTACTCAGCCTTTTCCACAACAACAATACATGGTTGCTCAAACCCCCTCTCCTGGGGGTAGTTCTAGCCATCCTCGTGAGGAGGCCTTGACGAGTGCACATATTTATATGTTTAATGGAATTAATTTGACCACTTGCTCTAAGCCATACGACACACCGGTTAAACCTGACAAAGGAATAATCACTAACGGTACAGATACTTTACCAAATCCATCACCGTCCTCCATTAGTCCTCCATCAGTTAATCCTCCGTCTGGACCACTTTAGATTGAGAAACCTACATTCGAATCTATCTTACACCCTCCTAAGAGCAATATTAGTAAATCTACCTTTAATCCTAGTTCATGTGCCTCCCAGAACTACAACATTGTTGAAGATTTGGCTCAAGCACCATGTGCTATGTCTACATTAGAAGTTCTACAACACTGCCCCAGTCAACATAGAATGCTCTTGGATGCTATTGGCACTGTTGATCCTGAGTCGTCCAACCATATCATGTTTAACCTAGACAATTATACATCTAAACTCTCCCACTAACTTTCTTTCCAAATTGATGTTGTTGTTCACAATCAACAAATTCACCGAACCATCTTGGATGAGGGAGCCTCTACTTGTGTCATGTCTTTAGCATGTTGGAAAAGTTTAAAATCACCCTCACTTAACAAATCCCCAATGATGTTACGCACATTCGATGGGCAAGGTTTTCATCCCCATGGGATTTTACAGTCCCTGCCCGTCTAGTTGGGTGGAAAAACCGTCACTGTTGATGTCGAGGTGGTTGATGCTCCCCTTGATTACAAATTATTACTTGGAAGAAGTTGGTTTTATGCTATGACTGTCGTTGCCTTGTTAGTGTTTTGATGTGTATAATTCCCTCATCAGGGAAAAAATGTCACTGTCGATCAGTTAGATTTATGTACACCTGATGCTCGCACTCCCACTACCACCGATATTCCATTCTTGGGAGATCACAAAATCACGAATGAAAGGGTTGGTGTTGGCTTGTTGAAGGATTCTAGCCTCATGGGTACCTTCCCTACACCACTTCCACCGAATACACATCATATTTCTATCGTCGATATGATTTCGACCACGACTTATCAATCTTTGGAATCATCTGACCCTTGGATTGTACCTAGTCCCTTGGAATTCGATGCACTAGGTTACACCATGCCACTTAGTCTAGCCGAAACATCATACGTTGCTATTCAATCCACCTCTCCTTCCTCAGATGACCAACATCTCTTGGCACCTGACAGTTCCTCGATGCCATCGTGGTTAAATTCCTTGTCATCTGCAATCGACTACATTTCCCCAATTTTTCCTTCTAATGAATCTATTTTGAAAATGCTTAGCATCGACAAACTACCTCAACATGATAACCATCATCAATCCTCTTTTCTTCCCCCTTGTGAAGAAATTCGGGAAGATATACACTCTATCTTCCCTCCTGATGTTGATTTTCCATTGTCTCCCATGCCTTCAACTTCCGATGATTTAGATCCGGTAGTTGACATGGTGATCTCTTCAGTAGGGCTATTGGAGCATGATCTCCTTATCCCTGTTGCGACCCTTGACATGTGTTCCTTCTAGAGTGATTTTCTTCCATCCAGTGAAGATATCTTGGAATCCATGACCGAATTTTGTCCCTTGACATGGTGTCCTTCCGGAGTGTTATTCTCTTGGAAGCCATGATCAAGGAGAATCCACGAGCACAATTTTTCTTCTCTATCGCAAGCTCATTAAAAAATGAAACAGAGGTCACGAGCACAATTTTTCTTCTCTGTAGCAAGTTCATTAAAAAAAGAAACAAAATCTTTGAGCATAGTTTTCCTCTTTGTAGCAAGCTCGTTAAAAAATGAAACAAAAATCTGGGGATTGAACCCAGAGCCCTGAGCATAGTTCTTTTTCTGTGTTAAGCTCATTAAAAAATGAAACAATCACCTCTCTTGAACCTTCTTTTCATCCACTCTTGTCCTTTTTCTCCATCTAGTAGAGAAATTGGTGACAACCTCAAAGTCGGTGAATGAGTTGAATCTTGGAGGGCATGTCTCCAGCCTTGATGATCATTCTAGAGTTAAGCCACTAGCTTTCAAGCTGGGGGCATACCGAGCTTAGTCTTTGTTCTTTCTCATGCTCGAAAAAACATGAGAATGTAACCAAGTAGAATTTTATCACTTTTTCGGACTCGCATGGATATAGGAAAAAGGAACCCCTTGGAGTCGTCTTTAAGCTTTTTTCAGACTCTCTAAACATGAAAATATTGCCGAGTGATCTTGCTTCCTTTACCACTCGTTAAAAGGTTTGAAAGGGCATATTTTGAGTGATAATTTATCTCTTTTTTGGCCTCGTGAGACTAACATTACGAAAAGGGACAACATTGGAGTCATCTTTAAGTTGTTTTCAGACTCTCTAACTATGAAAAACCACTGAGTTTACCTTCTCTGGACTCGTTAAACAATCATACATTGAAGGGCCCATACGAGACCGAACCCTTACTTCTTCTAGTGCATTAAACAAAGGAAGAGGGACTTACTGAAGGTGAGTTATATTGAGCACGTGTTACCCTCCTCGAGCTCGTTAAATTAAAAAGAGGTACTCGTCTATATGGATGGGGGAAAAATTCAAGGAAGCAAGCCAAGCAGTTTTTGAGAACATTACTAGTAACCCTTACAGTCACCCTTGAACATGACATTTTATCTTTGCACACATTACCTTGGGAATGTACTAGAGTACCTTGGCAATCATTGACATCAATGGTGATCTTCCTCGTGCTTTTTAACAGTTTACTTCATTGACCAGTAATCAAGTGGTTTCTACCATGTTCGACATCAGGACATCTATTCACATGGTTAGATTCGTACTACATCGGGATCGGTAAGAAGACCCTGGGTTGAGTTATCACTCTTATATATACTTTTCCCAGGTTGCGAAGGAGTTCTTTTGAACTATGACACATATACTGTTACATAGATCCACTTTGTATTGGTCATGCCTATGTCTTGTCATCTCGTATATCCATTGTGTATTCTTCATGGCTATGACCAGTTCAGGTCATGGATTATAGATCCACATTGTATCTTTAGTGGCTATACCATTTTGTCAATATAATTATGGATTCGCAGTGTATTTTATGGCGGCCATACCTAAAAAGTATTTATCATTCAAGCATAGGTATGCCCGCCTTAGGTTTGAAACATGTCATAATATTTTTTGATGGTTGTGTGCATCTTTTTCCATCCTCTCTGTGTCCATACCATTGCTCAAAAAAGTCTACAAAGTACTTTAGTCATCATCGTCTTCTAACTTCACACTTTGGGGGGCAATCTGTTACACATCAAAATTACTCAGTTCAATAGTGTCGCAAGTGTTGTCATTGCAAGTGTTGTAAGTGTCGCATCTTGTCCGCAAGTGTCGCATCTTGACCACAAGTGTCACAAAAATCATACTTCCATATTGCCTATGTCATGCCTCTAACGACATCATAAGGACACTTAAGACACCTTAAAGACTATCTTTGAAGAAGAAAAATCAGTTGATAAGGAGTACAAGCCTTTTGCCACTGGAAAAACCACTCAAAAATGGATTTTGGAGGGCAACGCTCCCCTACCCACCATAAGGGAGTTCCAATGCTCCTTGGGCCTCTTTGAGGGAGCGCTCAAATGCTCCATGTACCCTTTTGGGGGAGCGCTACCTTTTCTGAGTAGATTTTTGGTTTGCTGAGCTAAAACAAGGAAGAATCCCCTCAATTTATGAAGGTGGGTGGATTCGAATAGAAGGTAAAGGCATGATCTTAGGGAAGATCCTCAACTGAAAGAGAAGAATTCTCAACTTATACCAAATATCTCTCAAATGGTTGGGCCTCTCCAAGGTTATATAAGGAGGCCTCCTCATGGTGAAAGGGGAGGTAGAGACTAGAGATTGATACCAAACTTATGATCCTATAAGTGGCATTAAGAGAAAATATTGGAGACATGAAACTTATGATCTCATAAGTGAGATGTCATCAAAGCAATCAATTTAGATTACTTGAGCAAAGGGGTTGGACAAAGAGAACTGGAAGAAGCTGTTGCACCTTCATCAAAGGATTGTAAGCACCTTTTATTTGTTGTTATCAATATATCAATGCTTGGCCTGTTTCTTTCAAATTTATGTTTATTCCAAATGAATTTGTCTTCAGTAGATAGATCTATATTTGAGATAATCTCAGTAGAATAGGAAGTCCATTGTATCTTTGTTTGTTCTACATGACCTATCAGGCAACTCAGGATCGAAGCTCAGCCTGAACTTTGCAAGGACAAATGTCGTTAATAAGGTACATATCTTTCTTCTTCTCCTTTGTATATTAGCTTGATTAGATCTAAAAAGATGTCAGTGTCCATGTTAAGCACTTTTCTGTCTTAGCCCTGGGATTCTAGAGACTAAGAGGCAATCCGCTTGTCCACAGGAGGATTCACCTATAATAGCGGTGGTCTGCATAGATACATCTAGGATGAAATGGAGTTTCTGGACATCTTGTCATTGGGCATGGCCTATCCATATGCTGTCAAAATCAAGCATAAGCTTAAACAAAAGACGTGACAATTTGGGCCTAGGAACCCCTCACAACAAGAAAAGGGCAGCCCCAACCTGCAAAACAAAGGATAGAGCAAAGATGGATAACATCGAGACAGTCAGGATAAGATGCAAGTCAAGAAGGACTCTGGAAAGACAAAGAAAGATAACGGGAAGTGGTGAGACTTCCATAAGAGCCCCTGGAATAACACTGTTGATTGACGCTCAAAATAGTCGCTGGTGGCTGAGGTGAAATCCTATGAATCAGATGCGGGTTCTGACTCTGAGTCAGAACCAGACGAGCTAGATGAAGGCGAGCATATATTTCATTCACAGATGTGGGTGAAAGGCACCCCACTGCACTTCATCATTGATAGTAGTATCCAGAAGAAACTCATCTTAGCAGAGGTCATCAAGTGGCTAGCCTTGCCGAAAACGCTGAACCCATAACCCTACACCATTATATGGCTCTGCCAAGGAAGAGATCTCCACATCATCCAATAATATCGCCTATTGTATAGCATCAAGCCCTTCAAAGATGAGGTATTGGGTGATGTTGCTCCTCTCGAAGTTTGTAATGTTCTTTTGGGCCAACCTTATTTATGGAAACATCATGTTGTATATGAGTCCAGGCCTTACAGTGTTATTATTACTTTGAAGAAGAAATTTTACAGGATACCTGAGGTAGTCCCACCTAGTGCTATTTCCTTGATCTCTACCAAGCAATGCAGGAAGATCATCTCTCAAATAGAGAAGTTTTTCTTCTTCATGATTCACTCTCAGAGTGAGTGTAAGATTGAAACCACATCCCGAGCCTCTGTGATGAACCTTTCCACAAAACATAAGCAAGTGAATAAAGTCATGGAAGAATACANCAGAGTGAGTGTAAGATTGAAACCACATCCTGAGCCTCTGTGATGAACCTTTCCACAAAACATAAGCAAGTGAATAAAGTCATGGAAGAATACACAAATATCTTCTCCTCACCTACCGGGGTACCTTTGCAATGTCAGGTCAAGAATCCCATCGATCTATCCCCTGACGCACCACTACCCAATGGGACAGTCTACCACTGCTCTCTGTTAGAGAATGAGGAGATAAAATGATAGATCCAAGAACTACTCCACAAGGGGCACATCCGTCCCAACTCATTGCCTTATGGGAGCCCAATCATGCTGGTGCAGAAGAAAGACAGGACCTGACGACTGTGCATTGATTAATGGGCCCTAAATAAAATCACAGTCAATAACTGGTACCCGATTCCCCGAATCAACGATCTCCTTGATCAGCTCAAGGGGGACAAATACTTCAGTAAGATTGATCTGAAGTCTGGTTACCAACAAGTCTGAATAAAACAATCAGATGTATGGAAGACAACCTTCAAGTCAAAAGAAGGTCTTTTTGAATGGTTGGTCAGGCCCTTTGGTTTGACAAATGCTCCAACAAATTTCATGAGGCTGATGGACGATATCCTGTGAAATTTCACCAATACTTTTGTAGTGGTGTATCTAGATTACATCCTCATCTACAACAAGACTTGGGAAGGACACTTGCAGCATATTCAACAGGTTCTGCACACCCTGTGGTAAGACAAGCTATATGCCAACTTGGAAAAATGCTCCTTTGGCATGGACAGGGTCCAATACCTAGGCTACATCATTGATCAACATGGTGTGCATGTGGATCCAACCAAGATCCATGTCATCCATGACTGGCCAGCCCAAACGACACTCACTAAGCTTCAGAGCTTCTTGGGCCTTATCAATTTCTATCAGGCTCATGTTGGGATTCTCCCATATTTCATGGGGCCTCAACCAAGTAACCATGGGTGGTGGTAAGGAAAAAATTATGTGGGGCTTGTCTCAACAAAAAGCATTCAATGATTTGAAGAAACTCTTATGCTCAGCCCCAATACTTTCATTATTGGACCTGCAACAACCCTTTGAGATCGAGACAGATGCTTCAGACTATGCTGTGGGCGCAGTTCTCAGCATGACCACCTCGTGGCCTATCATAGTGAGACACTATCAGATGCCATCTGTATGTACCCTACTTACGACAAAGAAATGTACTCCATTGTGAAATCCTACCTCCAGTGGAGACATTACATTCTTGGGAAGGAGACAATCATCCACACTGATCATAAGCCACTTAAGTTCATGCAGACACAAGGATAATTGCTGAATGATTGCCATTAAAAGTGGTCCATATACTTGCAGCAGTTCCACATCAACATTAAGTATAAAATAGGAAGTACCAACCGAGTTACTGATTGCCTCAACCGACCTATCGTTGTGACACTCATGACAGTGCTAGACTCTTGCAACCACGAGACCTCCGGATGGCCCCACCTTTATGAGACAGGCCCTAACTTTGCCACCACCTACCAAATGTTGGGCGCAAACTCAGTTGTCACTAATTTGCATATTCACGATGGGATGTTGTGCCTTCTAAGCCATCTTTGTGTTCCATCAAGCGAGCGAGAGAACCTAGTTTGGGAATCACACTACAGTCAGGTGGTAGAACAGTTTGGCTTCAAAAAGACACTAGCATTACTACAAAAACATTTCTACTAGCCGAAACCTCGACAAGATGTCATCAAGTATATAAGATCCTGAACTACCTGTGCTATTTCCAAACCAACCACTCAGAAACAGGGCCCGCACACCCCTCTGCCTAATCCTAACAGGCCATGGGAATCCATCTCAATGGACTACATGTCAGGCCTTTCATCCACCAAGAGGGGAAATGACTGTGTTTTTCTGGTTGTTGATCCCTTTTCCAATATGGAAATTCTGGCTACCTGCAAGAAGAGAATCATAGTAGAGGCCACTACCAAGATCTTCTTTGAATGAGGTTGGGTACATTTTGGAATCCCACAAACCATTGTCTCAGAATGGGATAGTTAGTTCCTCAACACATTCCGGTCGAGCCTCTGGTCATTGTTGGACACCAAGCTCACCAAATCCACTCCCTTCCACCCCTAGACAGATGGACAAACCGAGGTTTTCAATCATATGATCGTGCATATCCTGCGTATGTACAATTTCAAGCACCCCCACACATGGGATGAGAGTCTTCCCTATGTTCAACATTGCTACAACCGATCCCTACATAGCTCAACCGACCAAAACCCCTTTCAGGTGGGTTTGGGATTCCAACCATTAGGTCCCTTAGATGTTGCACTACCCCTTGCGGCCACCTCGATTGACTCGTCACCTACTCCAATTGAAGTTGACAAAGCCACCTGGTTCATTGAGCAGATCCAACACATTTGCCAACATGTTCAGGATATTTTAAGAAGTCCAATGCCAAGTACAATCAATGCCATGGTCAACACCAGGTGCCACATAAGTTTCAGGTGGGAGACAAAGTTTGGTTGCACTTGCAGAAAGAACACCTTACAAGGCCCCATCAAAAGATTCACCCACTCCATTATGGACCTTACACCATCACCAAGGGTGTGGGTGACAATGCTTTTGAGCTCAACATTCCCCCTTTACTTGGCCTGCACCTAGTGTTCAACGTGGATCTACTTCGGCCATATTTCCCACCATTATTGGACACCTAAGAGATAGTAGAATAGTTGACACCAACAGAGCTCAACCCTGACTGCCTGCAATAGGAATCCAATGATCATATTGTGGACACACAGGTCAAGGGCACTCTCCAATAAAGGATCCAACTTTATCGAGTTGTCAAAGTAGGGTAGCTCATGCACCAAGGCAAGTGGTTCACCTGAGGCCAAATTCAACAAAAATTTCCTCATCTGATGGGGGAACTCAACGCAATGGAGACCATTTCTTCCTAAGGGGGAGGATTGATCCATATGGATGTCATTGGCCTCCCAACTATTTCAACTAGCTCATTTTGGCAGTTTTTCCTAGTTTTCGGGTCCTCGACTTCTGGGGCTGTTTTGAGGCCCTAAACAACGTTTTTAGGTCTCCCCATAGTTTGACAGTAGATGAAGTCAAATTATGATGACAACATGTGTATTCCTCGAATAGACCTTTCCAATGTGCTATTGTGTGCCTAAAACATATATCGTATGCAAAAGTTACGACCCCGGGAAGTTGATGTACTAACTTACCCCAACGGGGCGCACATGACTTTTGGGCGCTTCATCTCCTAGGGTTAGGTTTCTGGATGTCTAGGGTTTTGGAATTTCTGTTTATTGTAAAATAGGCTTGGAGAGCCTCATTGTAGCGATATTCTTGCAATAAGTGCAGCTGTCACATCTCTTCTCAGAGATAAACCACCACCATTCTAGAAAGCTTGTTTTCAGTTTGCATTTTACAGTTTCAACATATTTCCTTATTGAATAGAAGCCAATTTTACTATATCTCTGTTATTGTTCCTTGTGCTTCTGTGTTAAACATAATAATAATCTGTATTAATTTTGTTCTGCTCATAAAATATGGATAATTGAAACCTCACATTCACCAACAAATTTTGGTATGGATAATTGAAACCATTTAAACTACAAGGTGCACAACTGAATATGTGCACTGAATATCATCCCCAAATGAATGGCCAAACATAAGTGGTCAAAAAGTGCTTGGAAACCTATTTGAGATGGTTTTCTTCTGAAAAGTTGCACCAATGGACACATTGGCTTCCCCTGGCCAAATGGTGGTACAATACCACTTATCATGGAGCTACCAAAATGACACCATATGAAGTTGTTTATGGCCCAAAATCCTATCAGTGATATCCTATATACCAGACATATTTAAGGTTCAGGTTGTATATAAAACGCTTCACACCAGAGAAGCCATTATTCCTACCCTCAAGGAAAACTTGGTTATGGCTCAAGATCAAATGAAAACAACAATTTGATCAACATAGATCTGAACATTGTTTTGTTTAAGGGGATCAAGTGTTTCTTCACCTATAGCCTTAAAAACAAATCACTCAAGGACAAAGTTCCCCAAAATCTATCTCCCAAGTTCTATGGTCCCCATCAGATCATACAACACATTGGATAGGTGGTTACAAGCTGGCTCTCCTATCCCACTCCAAGATTCATCCAGTGTTTCATGTGTCTTGTTTGAAGAAAGTTGTGGGATTGAATTGAAAAGTGAAAACCAAACCCACTAGATCTTGATGAAGAAGGGTACATTTGAAACTAGAAGCAATATTGGATACCAAAGAGCATTAATTACGCAGTGCACAATCAAGGAAGTATCGATCTAGTGGAAACGTATGCAACCAAAAGATGCCACACGGGAACTAGCAACGATTCTATAGAAATTTCCTCAACTTCAACCTTGAGGACAACACTACTTTCGATGGGGGATGGAATATTAGGGTCCTAACCTAACCCCCTTATTTTATTGATGTATGACGCCACTTTGCTTAAATAAGGCCCACCAAATAGCTAGTTAATAGTCACTCATTGTAAAAAGGGTTCTCTTCATTAATAAGGCCCAAATTAGTTAGTAGGCCCTCATTATAAATGGGTCCGCAGGTAGTTAAAATTCTCTATTGGTAACTATATATTGAGTAGAAGGTTAAGTACTATTTTGTCAAGAATTCTTATTGTATTTTTATCTTTGATTTAGGAGGTTGCCCCCTTGAAGAGGCAAGTGAACATAACTCTCTAATTTTTATTATCAAGAGATATTTCTTAGGGTTTATCTATTTTCTCTTATATTATTTGGTTTTGCACTGCATTCCATGTGATTGTTCTAAAGTTTTGGGATTAAGTACATTATAGTGATAAGGTAGGGTGTATATCTTTAGGCAAACCTTCAAGTATTTATATGTCTACAATTACATTGTTGAATAGATCAATCAACACAATTTTGTTGTGGTAACCCTCTACTCTTATTAGTCCCCGTCGAAGGCGTAGAGGAACTATAACGATTGATAATTCGTTGACTTCATATTAGTTTGTCCTTTGACTATTTTTTTTGCATAATCTATATTGTTTGAACTAGAGAACTAAAAGCATTATTTATTATATAATAAAAAAAACCTTATATGTCACGATCTCATTGGATAATAGATTTGAGGTCTTATTGCCAGCTTCGCTATTCCCAATGTTTTATATGTTAGCATATCCTTTGACTATTTTTTTTTGCATAGTCTCCATTGTTCGAACTATTGTTATTATTATTATTTTTATTTTTTATTATTATTGAGTACTTAAAGAGGCATTTTTATTATTACGTATGTAAACATGCATGCCACACTGCATTCTTTCTTAAATGTTTACACAGCGTGAGACCCTTGGACAGTTCTAACATCCTTAAATGTTTACCTAATAGGCCTCACAACCTTAAATGTTTACTTAACAAGCGTGTTATAATACATTTTCCTCCGATTTTTGGAACAATCTTGTCTGCAGTGAATTTGGGCAATATTGTTCTTCACCAACATTACTGGTTCATTGGTTGATGCTTGCTCGTTGGTTTGCTAGATGTTGCTTATTGTTGTTTGATTCAACTTTTCCAAGTTGAGGTCATGCAACTACAGTTGGACCTCTTGGTGCTTGTTCACTAGTTTGTTGTTTGTTGCTTGCTCTTGTTTGCTTCAACTTTGCAAGGTTGAGGTCCTGCATCCGCAGTTGGACCTGCTGTTGCAGTTTTCATGGTTGGGATTCTGTGTCCGCGATTGGAACTGCACTTCTGTCATTCCTCATTCACGGGTAAGTTTCAATGCCATGGTTTCATTCCTATTCGTTGTTTGTTGTTTATTATTTGCAGTTTGCAAGTAAGAATTTTCAATACTAGGAATGCCTGAGTCAAAATCCTCTTGCAGAACATCTTTGTGTGTGACTACTACGACCAGAGAAACATGAGTGTACTATTGTCTTATTCTTGTTATTGAATGTGAATGTTCGACACAGAACCCACCTCTGATGCAGCCATAGTGACATATAAAAAAGGAAATCAAATTTTTTCCTCATATTTTCTGGTCCTGAAAACCATACATTTGGTGCATTTTTTCTAGGCTGTTCCCTTCCAAAACATCTCGTTCCCCTTTGAATGTCAATGCTCGACACATAAACCACATCTGTTGTATCCATATTGACATATAAAAAAGGAAATTGAATGTTCTCCTCATATTTTTTGTTCTTGAAAACCATACGTTTGGTGCATTTTTTTTCAGGTTGTTCCCTTCCAATCAGATATCCCCACTTCCATGTCTTGGACATCATACCATATCTCTTTGGAAAATAACAATGCAAAGGGGTTTTCAAAACGAATTTAGAGTTATCATTGCAGAGCAAGCATTTACCAAGACCTTGCCATCCTTTCTTTGTAGGTTGTGACAGGGCATGCTTTTATTCTCTGGATCAAAAACCACATTTAGTTGTTGGTTTTATGCTGTCCTTTGGGTCTTGCTAAGCATCTTCCGTCATTGTTTTCAGATTTGAACCTCGTCTTGTAGAAATGGTTCTTTGTAATTTGAATGGCCAGTTCACTAATCTGTATCAGACTGGATTTCATGTTGTAAGATAATTGAAACATCTTAGAATGTCTTCTTTATCTTGTAAGATAATTTAAACCTTAAAAAGTTGTGTTGTGTGCTGGTCCCGTTCATGTGACAAAAGTCCGTAATGCTTAATTCTTCTGCTTTTGTTTATCCGACATACCATCTATATGGGTTTTCTCAGTGGAGGACATCAAGAAGTTGTTTTAGATCTGTTTTGGTGTTGATTTGTGAAGAGTGGGGATGAAAATAAATGGTGAATAGGACTATAAAACTATATACAATGTCTACCGAAACACTTATAGGATGGACACATAGAATAAATTAAAAAATGATATGCCTTAAATACTCAGTCTTTGTGCTGAGCAAATTTATAATGTTATTTGATTTACGTTATGTCTTCTATATGGTTCACTGTTCACTATAACTTTGTTTGTTTGTCATAATCTATAGCAACCACAGGGCATTGAATTGGGAACAAAGAAGGTTGAAGGATACATAACATAATTGGTATGCAGTTCCAAACTTATAGTTTCCATTTTTTTTTTTTTTTCCCTATTTTCATATTATCTAAATATAGCTAAGAAACATCTTAAAAATCACAACTTAAAAGATGAAGAAAGTAATAGATGTTGAGTGCTATGAAATAGATACAGACTCCATTGTACATGATAACATCAACCAAGTATTGCATAGCAATGGGCTTTTTAGATTAGATGCATTATCGTATATTGTGGGAGATTGCCTCTTCGATGCATTTCAAGTTCTATTGCATTTCCGTTATTCTTCGACTGACCTGCGCAATGGATTGAAGATCATTTCTTGGTCTGTTTAGAAAATGGTGACGTTGAGGCATTAAAGTCGTATCAATACGAATTGGCATCTGATTTTCTTTGCTAGTTGCATGGAATACATGATGTCACTACCTATTTTTCAAAGATGCGGTTGTCTGCATCTGCAACTCTGCTTGCACATGAGAGGGGACTTTGGGGAGATACATTTTGTATATGGTGGCTATCCAAGTGGCTGAATATATCAATTGGAATATGGTCATTAACAAGAAAAATTAGATATCTATTATTCAACAAAACTGCATCCAGGGATCCATATTGCATATTGTTCCATGATGCCAATCCCATCAGTGGTCATTATGAACCACTAATCTATAGAAAATGATCCATATGCAATCTTGGAGGACCTGATATTTACTTGTCCCTCATTTACAAATAACTTCAATCACATTGGAAACGAATTACGCATCATATACACTCCCATGGATTGCACATAGCGACAACTATTGCATCTAGTTGTGGAGATAGTATGTTCAATGCAATTTTCTATTTGATAGCAACAAAGTTCAATGTGCACTCGCTACACCTTTACACTTTGAAATCCTTTTGCAATGCAATTATAGGTGGCAGTCAACAGACGTTTAACTGCTTACATCAACACCTTTTACCATATCTCCTAGAAAGTATGTCGATAATTGGAAGTTGGCAACAATACATTGTAAACATGGAAATGCCATATGAGAAAGGAAATGTAGAGGGTAACACATTCTATTTACAATGGATATCTATCATATTCAGAGTAAATATCCAGGTCTGGTCAGCCCTGTCAGATGGTACTGTCCATTCCTATTGTATTGATTCAAACTACGATCGAACAATTGACATCATGTCGTTGAAAATAGATATGCCACACATCCATTATCAACCTTTGATAAGAAATACTACCAGATCAGGGTCTCTGCCCATGCCACCTGAACCACATTGAATCTTCATAAGCGTCACATGCTATTTAATCAGAATGAAACTCATCCCAATTGTCATGAGGTCATACAGAGCTTAAATAAAAAAATGTAGACTAACTTATCACAACTTGAAAAAGGTCATATGTGATAGAAAAAAATAAATTGGTACACTTCCTTCTAGACCTATGGGTTTTACAACCGATCATCATGAGGTGAAAGGGAGCTCAACCAAGAAACATAAAATCACATATCACAACCTAAAAAAAATTGTTCGTGCACAATTCAGTCGCATTTTCACACTTTCCGCTGAACACAAACATCACATGTCCAATGACAAAGAACATCGTCGTTTGCACCATTGAGATGGTGAGGAAACAATGCTCATAAAAAATGTTGATTCCACCTTCAACATGGCTCTTCAACAAGTGAAACTAGTTTCCAGTGGCAACCATAAGTTAACCTACCACATGTTGAAAAAACATATGTGTGAGAGAAACAGGTGCAACTAAATATCCCACAATGGTCATGGTACTGAGAGGAAACAATCACATATCGTGGCCTAGAGCCAACACCATGCACTTCTAGCAATGAAAACATCAAACACTTACTACACATGCTTGTCTAGGGAAGAGAGATGCAAAACAGATCTATATGAAACAAATTACAGACACTCCTTCCATTGCATGTGCGATTTGTGATCAATTGAATTTCACAAAAAAACACTAAGTCTTTCACCCCTAACTTGCAAACATAATACCTTGGCTTGACACTAAATGATAGAACATTTTCCAGTGGAAATATTTGTCTTCCATGCAAACGATCACTTGAAAATGGAAAACTGCCACACTTTGCAACGCCTGACCAAATAAGATGTGATACACCACTACCAGATGTAAGTACACTTACATAACTTGAAGAGAGACTTGTGTCTCTACGAATTTCATTTTCACAAATCAGACCCTGGGGCTATAAACGACCCCAAATGGGCTTAACAAGATCAATTATTAATGTGCTTGTCCAACTAGATGTTGTGCAAAAAGCCTTGCCACAATTCATTAGCGATACAATGACAATTGTTGTAGCTGTAAAAAGATGTTTTCAATACAATAATGCATACCAGATAGGTAAAGTGCATGTGCATGTTGTCATGAATGCATTAAAAGAATTATGTTCCAGGGCCTTGTACAAAGCATAAAACATCTGTATAAATGATAACTGGAACATTGTTCTTGAAGAAGAAGATGACAACTCTGCACAGACTTTCGACACTGCTAGTGAATTTGATACAAGTGATGAATCTAAGAATGAAAGACCTACTGAAACATTGATACATGGATTCACTGACTCACAACACATTCGTGACTTGGAAGACAAGATTGTTGAAATTGCACATGCTGAAGGGCAACGTCCACTTGGAATATTCAAGGAAAAATTTGCTGAGGAAATGAACTTCCCAACACTATTCTATGGAGATCCATGTCCCAGTGACATCACAAAACGATTCAGCTGCCAAAAACTAGTTCGACAGGAACTGCTACATTCAAGCGACGACTTCTCCTGTCACATAACAAATTTGTTTTTCAAAACAATGCGCATAATAATTGAGCGAGTTCTCTCTTGCATGTGGGTGAGAGTAAGAAAAGGCTAACCACAAGGAATAAAGTTATTGGCCAAAGATGTCAAGTACAAAGAAAACCTAGTAAAAATCCTAAAATTTGATATTGGATACATAGATTTCAAAAACATTCGCATCTCTCCTGACTATTTGCAACAAAACAAGAAAATTATTTTTGCAATGATCCGACAATTTGGACCCCCAACATTTTTCATCACATTTACAAGTGTAGAGCATCACTGAGATCTGTTGGTGGCTATGGTGTCTGCATTGTATAGGAACATGAAAAGGAAAAAACAAATTGATACATTGGAAAATGATGACATTGACTACGTCATAAGAAAAGACCCAGTGACATGTACTCGCTACTACATGAATAGAATAAATGCTTTGAGGCAATTGATATGTCATGATGAAATGTTCTTCGGAAAAATATCGGACTACTATTTTGTAATTGAATTCCAGAATAGAGGGAGTGAGCATGACCACACATTGTTGTGGATAGAGGGTGCACCAGTCTATGGAAATGACAACAACTCACATATTGAGCAGTTTCTGGACAAATACATAACATGTAACACAGATCATTTGGATCTAGAACTTGCCAAAGTTCATAGACATTATCATACAAGAAACTGTAAAAACCAAAAAAATTCACATTGTAGATACAACTTCCCTATGCCGCCAATGAGAACAACAAGAATCATATAGCCAATTAGTTTATAGGACAATGTTCTCATTGAGAAATCTAAATATTTGTTAGCATTTATAGAAAATATGAGACTTTGATGACTTAATGAGCTTCGAATAATTCTTGGCAGAGCTAAATCTAATAGAAGATGAGTACATCCAAGCCATACAATCTACACTTAAACAACCAACAATTTTCCTTAAATGAAAACTTTCACATATTTGGAACAACAGTTTCTCCAAGGACATGCCGGTTATGTGGAATGCAAATACATATGCACAATATGTCCTCAATGCATATGTTGTAGCATTAGATTGTACCTCGTACATGACAAAGGTTGAAAAATCTATAACAAATGCATTCAGAAGAATACACAAAGAACATGAAAAAAGTCATATTGATGCTATGCAAATGATACGTACACTTGGAAATACATTACTTAATCTTCAACAAATGTTTTCTCAACAAGCAATCCACATTGCACTGTCCCTGCCCCTCAACTGTAGTTCAAGGAAATGTGTCTTCATAAACACATCTCCACTTGAGAAACACACATTTGTGCTTAAACCATTGTCTTTGCTAGAACAAGAGCTTGATAATTCAGAGGACATGCTATGTGTTGGGTATGTGTTATATTCTTTGCCGATGGTTTTCTATTTCCGGTTAAGGAATTAGGGTTGTTGACTAATCCAGGTCATTGGGTTAGGGTTTTGGATGCCGTTGGCTCCTATATGTATATTGTATTGTAAACAATGTATCACAATAAATGAATATAGAATATGCTGGTTTTCCTAGTTTGGGTTTCTGGGGGAAAAATCTCTATGTAATGTTTGTATTTGCCGTTGTATCTTTTCCGTTCTTTTACTGAAAATATGTTTGCAGTAAATATTGTACAAGGTTAAAATCTACATTTGGTATCAAAGCTTTGTTGGCTTCAGGGGGACACCTTTGTGGTCAAGGGTTTGGCTCAGGACTGTGATAAGCCTTGTTATAGTGGGAGATCTATGGTATTGATTTTTCAGGTGAAAAGAAATGGCAAGCAATTCGAAGATGGGATCGAGAGGTTTAATGGGAAAATTTTTGATCCATGGAAGCTCAAGAGGGAAGATTTGTTGGTGGACAGAGATCAATGGATCGCGGTAGATCCAGGTACTGCACATACAGAAACTTTAACAGATGATTGGAAAAATTTGGATCAGAAGGCAAAGAGCACAATCTGAATGTGTCTCTCTGATTCAGTGTTACTGAATGTGTCAGAGGAAGCTACAGCCAAGGATTTATGGGAAAAGTTGGGGAAGTTGTATCAGTCTAAGTCCCTAGTAAATAAACTGTTCATGAGAAAGAAGTTGTATAACCTGAGGATGAGAGATGGAGACTCACTGGCAGAGCATTTGGACGCCTTCAATACTGTGGTAAGTCAGTTAGTATCTGTTGATATTAAAATTTCATATGAAGATAAATGTATCAGTTTACTATGTTCTTTACCAGACTCGTGGGATAGTCTGGTTATGGCCATAGGTAGTAATACAACTGCATTGAATTTTGATGAAGTGGTCTCATCCTTGTTGTCGGAGGATATGAGATGGAAGAATATGGAAGGATAGAGCACATACACATTATTTGCAAGAGGATGTTCCCAGGAAAGAAATAGATCTAAGTTCTCAAGTGGGAGATCTAAGTCTAAGGGTAGATCTAAATCTCCCAGAAAGTTTGTAAAGGTATGTTGGAGATGTGGAAACAAAGGGCACTTAAAAAAGTAGTGTAGATCCAAAGTTGAGAAAAAGAAGGGTTCTGAAGAATCTCCTTCTACAGAAGAAAATACCTCCAAGGAAGAAGGAGGGGATGTGTACTTGGCTTCTTCAATCACACATGCAGATCATGAGGCATGGTTGGTTGACCATGGTGCATCCTTTCATATGACTCCCGACAGGGAGTGGTTCTGCAAATATGAAAGGTATAATGGAGGTAATGTTTTCTTAGGTGATGATTCGACAACCATAATCATAGGAAGAGGAAAAGTCAAGTTGAGGCTCATAGATGTAAGGATTAGAACATTGCCTGGTGTTCTGCACATCCCAGGTTTGGCCAAAAATTTGATTTCTGTAAGCAAAATGGACGATGCAGGGGTAAAAAAAAAATTTGAAAAGGAAACCTGCAGGATGGTTCAAGGAGCAATGATGTTGTTGAAGGGAGTTCGGTTTGAAACTCTGTATAAGCTGCAAGGAAGAACTATTAGTGATGGGTGTAATAGTTCTTGATATTGGATTTGAAGAAGAAAGAACTCCTACAGTCTCTAGAGAAAAGGTTATGTTGTGGCATCAAAGATTGGGGCATATCAGAGAGAAGGGTTTTCGACTACTACACAATAAAGGTATGGTTGAAGGTATGTCTAACTACTCTTTGGATTTTGATTTCTGTTAACATTGTCTACATGGGAAGCATAATCGGGTAAGATTTCCCTCTAGTGCAATGAGGGCAAAAGGAATTTTACAGCTAGTTCACAATGATGTTTTTGGACCTGTGTCGATCCCATCATTGGGAAAATTTGTGTACTATGTCTCATTTATAGATGAATTCTTGAGGAATACTTGTATATATTTCCTCACGAATAAATCTGAAGTCTTTGACAAGTTTAAAGAGTTTAAGGCTCTTGTTGAGAATCAAACAGAGAAAAGAATTAAGGTGCCAAGGACAGATAATGGCAGAGAGTTCTGCGATAATGAATTTGAAGAATTCTATAAGAAGTGCGGTATAACAAGGCAAAAGACTACTCCATATACACCTCAATAGAATGGAGTTGCAAAAAGGATGAATAGGATGCTTATGGAAAAAGCAAGGTGCATGCTCAGTGGTGCCGGGTTAAAGCAAGAATTCTGGGTAGAGGCAGTGGGTACTGCATGTTACCTGGTCAACAGATCACCCTCATCAACGTTGGATGACAAGACTCCACAAGAGCTATGGACTGGTAAGGAACCTTCTCTCACACATCTCAAGGTATTTGGTTGTGATGTATATGTTCATGTTCCAAAGGAAAACAAGAGTAATCTAGATAAGAAGGCTGAAAAGTGTATCTTTATTGGATATAAAGATGGTCTCAAAGGTTATAAGCTTTGGAACTCATAAAATAAGAAGGTAGTGTATAGCCGAGATGTGGTATTTAGAGAAATGAAGGATGTTGTTAAATAGGAAGTCCTACCAAGTAAGGAAGAACCAGAGAAAATAGAGTTTGATTTAAAGGATGATAAGTCAAACTCTATAGAAGAACATGAATCAAAAGAAGAAGATCCTCATGCTCCAGTATCGAGGAGATCGGTTCGAGAAAGAAGGCTACCAGAAAGGTATACTCCATTTGATTTCCATTCAAATTTTTCTTTGTCTATTACTCATGATGATCCTAGAACTGTCAGGGAGGCAGTGGATTCAGAGGATGGAAATATCTGGAAAAAGGCCATGGACGAAGAAATGACATCTTTGGATAAGAATGAGGCTTGGGATCTAGTGGAGTTTCCCACTGGAAGAAAGTCCATTGGCAACAAATGGGTATTTAAAAAGAAGCTGAATGCAAAAGGAAAAGTGGAGAAATATAAAGTTTGGTTAGTAGAAAAGGGTTATTCCCATGTTGAGGGAATTGATTTTGGTGAGATTTTTTCTCCTGTTTCCAAGTTAACCTCTATAAGATTTATGTTATCTGTTGCTACTGAATTTTATTTTGAAGTAGAACAGATGGATGTGAAGACAACATTCCTACATGGGGATCTGGAAGAAGAAATCTATATGAAGCAACCAGAAGGTTATGTTGTGAAGGGAAAGAAGGAGCTGGTATGCAAGATAAAAAAGTCCCTATATGGTTTAAAACAATCACCAAGGATGTGGTATAAACAATTTTATACTTATATGCTGGGAATTGGCTTCACAAGAAGCAAAGAGGATCATTGTGTGTATTTTAAATTAATTGGTGATCATTTGATTTATTTGGTCTTGTATGTGGATGACATGTTGCTGATAGGAAACAAGGAGATTATACAGGATGTGAAAACTCAGTTGTCCTCTAAATTTGACATGAAGGATCTCGGTGCTTCAAATTTCATTTTGGGCATGGAAATTAAAAGAGATCGAAAAAAGAGGAAACTCTGGTTAAATCAGAGAAAATATGTCGAGACAATATTGCAGAGGTTTAATATGCATGAATGTAAACCGATCAAGGTTCCTATTCCTGTTGGGGTAAATTTATCTACAGATCAGTGTCCCAAGAAACAGGAAGAGGAGGAGGACATGTCTCATTTTCCATATGCAAGTGCAGTTGGAAGTTTGATGTTTGCAATGGTCTGTACTAGACCAAACATTGCACATGCAGTGGGAGTTTTGAGCAGGAATATGTCAAAACCAGGGAAGGAGCATTGGACAACAATAAAAAGGGTTTTCATGTATTTGTGTGGCACCACTAGCTATGGATTGTGCTACGAAGGAAGACCGATATTGGACAGAGTGGTGGATATACATGGATTTTTTGATGCAGACTGGGCTGGAGATCTGGATCGTAGGATATATACAAGTGGGTATATGTTTAACCTGTTTGGAGGAGAAATACGTTAGATGAGCAAAAGAAAAGTTGTAGTGGCACTTTCAACTACAGAAGTTGAATACATGGCAACCACTCATGTAAGTAAGGAAATAGTATGGTTACAAATATTGTGTTCAGGTATTGGGTTGGTACAACAAGCTGTAAGGATAGATTGTGACAATCAGAGTGCAATTTTTCTAGTGAAGAACCCAACTTATCATTCAAAGACAAAGCATGTTGATAGTCAATATCACTTTGTGAGAGACATGATTGAAGAAAATAAAGTATTGTTGATGAAGGTGGACACTTTGAAGAATGTTGCAGATTCATTAACAAAATTTGTGAGCACTAAGAAGTTCTCTTAGTGTAGAGGATCCACGGGCATTGCTGCCCTGGACTGTTAACTATGTAACCCTGTAACCCCCTGTATGCAAAGAAAACAACAAGTGGGAGAATGTTGGGTATGTGTTATATTATTTGCACGATTAGTAGTGTTTGCATTGTAGGCGCACAAGGGGGCGAAGCCCCTTATGTGGGGGTTCGGGGGTAGCGCCTCTGAATTTTTTTTTCCCTCGGGAAACATGTCACATATTTAGGTGGTTTTTTGGAAAATGGTTTTTTGCCGATGGTTTTCTATTTCTGGTTAAGGAATTAGGGTTGTTGACTAATCCAGGTCATTGGGTTAGGTTTTTGGATGCCGCTGGCTCCTATATGTATATTGTATTGTAAATAATGTATCACAATGAATGAATATAGAATATGCTGGTTTTCTCGGTTTGGGTTTCCAGGAGAAAAATATTTGTGTAATGTTTGTATTTGTCGTTGTATCTTTTCTGTTCTTTTACTAAAAATCCGTTTGCAGTAAATATTGTACAAGGTTAAAATCTACACTATGTCACTCTATTATTGATTATTACCTCCAACAACCATTTCCTATTAAGAATATCTGCTTGGCAGAGTTCGTATCGCATTACAAAAAAAATGGTGCACCCATATCAAAAAGAAAAAAACCATATGTAATACGCTTTGTCAAATACAACAAGCATACTGACTATGAAAACTATTGTAGAGAAAAACTACTGTTGTACGTTTCATTTGATCAAAATGAAAACACATTAAAACATAACTTCCCTACATGGAAAGCTGCGTATATTGCTTATGAGACTACAATACAAACCAATGAATCTAGATTTGTATACAATGTTAATCCAACATGGGGTGATTTAGAAAGTGCAGTTCATGAACTAGAAAACCCTGAAAATGTTGATGAGACATTGACAAACTGTAAAACAACTAGAACTCTCTATGAGTCCTACGACTCGCAAGCATATTTTTCTCATCCTTGAGCAAACCAACATTGAAAAATGTATCAATCTTGGCTTTCAAGTCACAAAACATCCTTTCTTTATTGAAAATAGTGAATACTACAGATTCAGATGACTGTTGAATCGAGAACAATAAGCAATTCTAAAGGACATTGCAATTAAAAAATGCTTAAACCTGCACACTCCTGTGCACTTGTTCCTTATAGGCAGGGTAGGAACACGTAAGACATTCACAACGAAATCATTATTCCAAATGCTTATACGAATCTATGATTCAAACAATTTGTCTGACCCTATGAAACCAAAGAGGATAATAGTTGCATACACAGGAAAAGATGCCTATAATGCAGGTGGAACAACAATCCACTCTGCATTTTTGATGCCTTTTAACAAGTCACATTTTCTTCCACTCAACAAGGAAATGTTATATACCTTGTCTAAGATTTATGACAAACTACAACTTGTCTTCATAAATTAGGCATATTTGATTGGAAGTCGCTTCTTGTATTCCATTGACAACCAATTGAGAAACATAAAACATGTGCACACCAAATACATTGGGAACATTGACATGATATTCTGTGGGGATATTTACGAGGTGCAACCCATCCAAGATTCTTTGATATTTGAACAACCTATGGTCAATATGCAAACAATGACGCATGACTTCTGGAAAGACAATATAAAATGCTTTGAATTACATACTACAATGCGCTAGACATATGAAACATTTATTGTAATTCTGAATAGAATGCAGACAAACAACCAAACATATGATGTCTTAACATATATCAATTCAAGGTGCATGCAACTTGCACCAACAGACCCAACCTTCCCTTACCTGTTCTACACGAATATGGATGTTGCAATGCATAACAGGTACATGCTATTTCTCATTCCTGGTGATGATATCATCATCAATTCAATTGACCTCGAAGAGGAAAACCATGGAAATATACCACGTCATGAACATACAACCACTTTTCCTTTCCAACTTGTCTTGAAATTAAACATGCTAGTTGAAATATATGCCTGCAACTACGATTCACAAGATGGCTTGGTGAATGGTGTAGATGGAATACTCAAAGCTTATACCAAAACAAAAAAAGTTGATGTCCTTTAGATTAAGTTCCATGAGCCGCATATTGGCCACAGAAAAACAAACAAGTTGGCCTATCTATATAATTCAAACACTGCGCACGATTGGACACCTATCTTACGAATATCAAAACTAGTATCGAAATCCGCAAAGACATGTTGATTGAAGATTCGAAAACAATTTCCAATTAAACTTGCATGTGCATGTACAATCGACAGATTGCAAGGGCTAACACTTGATAGTGTTGCATTTGACCCTGTTGGAATTTGAATACATGGACTTGTATACACAACATTGTCCCATGTCAGAAGTATAGACTCCTTGTATTTACTAAGGGCTCTTACAAAAGATAACTTCAAAGTCAAACATAAAGTTGATATTGATATGCAACGCCTTAGGACTAGCACAAAATGACATCTACAATATGATTATCGATCCATACAAACAAACTCATTTGTATCAATTCTCTCACTTAACACGAGCAACCTACATGCACATATGGCTAATATACTCAATGACTATGACACAATGCAATCCGATATTTTGTGCTTGCAGGAAACATACATGACATTATGCATGCAAAACAAGCAATTTCCAAATCACAATTGCATATCAAGTTACATTACACATGGGGTGATGATATTAGTGAAAAAACATGTAACAATTTTGGAGCATATGCGTTTCGAAGAAAACAATGTTGAGATGGTGCTCACAAAAGTAATTTTCCATGAATCAGAAATTGCAATACTGAATCTCTATGCTGCTCCGCATGCAACATTCTCCAACATACTGAATGTTCTTTCAAATGCATTAGAGCATTTACATCTGAACAAAACCATTATCATTGTTGGAGACTTCAATATTGACATGCTACAAAATAATGCCAGAACAAAAGAATTGGAAACCTACATGTGTAGATACAGTCTCCGCTTTATTTTGGATAAGATAAACCATGTACAAAATGCACTTATTGACCATGTATGGTCAAATGTGCCCATTTCACAATACAACCTCTTTATATTGGACACATACTGGTTTGATCACGATACAATTAGTATTGTACTTGAATTATGAAATATACATCATGCATATTGCAAAATCATATTTCTATATCTCAAAGTAGATCTGGCTAGCTTGTTGCACAAAACCAAGTTATCCAACTTCTTAGTTTTTCCTGGTTTGTAATTGATTTTGGAAACAATTTTTTTTTATATATACACAGACATGGATCAAGAAAAAAAAATGGTACATGCTTCTAACACTATTTGTTACTCTATTCCTTTGATTCTAGTTTATTTACTATATGTACATATTCCTTGTTTCTTCCTTACATACCAACTTACGTTCATGTTCATTGTGTTTTGTACTTTCCTTCAGTGAAACAAACAAGAAAACTGGGCAAGGAAAATAACTCTTAACCAAAAATGTAGAAGAAGACATACAAAGGTGCATACTTCTACCTGTATTCCATATCCAATTGTTTTTCATCTGCTATGTCTATATTTATTCTACTGATTTGCAGTTTTTTTTTTTTTCTTAGATACTGCATATCTTCCTATATATTGACTTATCTTCATGTCAATTGTATTTTCTGTGCTGCTAACTTGAAATAAATAAAATTGTATTCCATCTTTTTTTCATGTGTTCCTACGTAGCAACTTGTCTTCATGTCCATTGTATTCTCTGCATTGCTACATTGAAAAAAGAATAGACTAATTGAACATGAGGATGAAGCCTTATGTGCCACAACTGAGAAAGCTGGAGTACAATCTTCCAAAAGGTAGGCCAATAGTGGTGCCAAAGAAAATACGATGCATATGCCTAATGCACATCCATATCAATTATGAACAATATACAATGCGTATGCATATTTGTTTGTTGTAATGTTCGATGTACATATGTTTGTATGAGAAAATGTTTGACAAGTGACATGGGCATGAGTAGTGAATCATCGCAAACATCAGCACAACGACAAGGCCGAAGGTAAGGATTCATAGATTATGCTCTTGCTATGTTTAGGAAACAAATATCCTCAGTTATTTATTCTACTATGCCATGGTAAATATGTTTATGTCATTTACAACACATGTTTTTTAGTTCACAAGAACTATTGACAAGTAGAAGTGAAACGTCCAACATAGTGCAAGGTCTAGAGACTAAGAGGTATGGTTACAAAACTCTAATCTGCATACTTTATCCAATTTGTACATATATTAAAGCTTGTCATATTTTAAAATATGCTTGCATATACAAATGTCAAGTCATATATTTTTTGTCTATTGCTTATGGGTTTGAGCAAATTTTGCCAGCCGAAAACACCCTTCAAATTGGAACATGGTTTACATTTGGGCTACAAAAAATACTATTGAAATAAAATAATAAGAATAATGTTGAAATAAATATAAACAACATCTCTTTAAACTTGAATTAGAGTCTATTGAGCTCCAACTATATTTCATAGCTGAGAATGTTTTTCCCATAGTTAATGTGTTTCTATTGCTTGATAATTATCAGACCAAGTGTTGTTGTGTGAGAGATAAAGTTCTTTTCTCCCTTTCTTTTTCCTCTTTTATACTTACCCATTTTTCCCTTTTCTTCTTCCCCTCTATTGTCTATTTCTGGTTCTATACTTAGTTTCATTTCTATGCTCACGGGTTTTTGGGGTGGCAGATTGACAAATCCTCATATCCATCTATATCTTCATATCACGAGTCCGACCGACTGCCATTTGTTTCCATACTTAGCCAATTTTATGGCCGCGGGTTCCCAGGTAGGCATTATCTAACTCTCATGCCCTGTGTTTAGGGTATACATATTGCACCCAAAACTTCGATGATCTACAATTTGACCCCATAATAGTTGAACTCGCAAGCCTCACTCTACCTACGACGACTTCGTCTGACTGGCCCACCTTTCCATACTTAGTCGATTCTTCAAAGTTTCAAAGCATTTTTTGCCACCTTCCATCCCCGCCACCTTCACCCCTTCCCAATGCGTATTAATTATGCTTTTACTAGTGACAACTCACCACACAGGTTCGAAAATATTGGAATTAATAAGCAGAAAGATCGAGGACATCTCCCATTAGAACACATTAATGGGAGAATATTATGGGATTTGATGATTTTTTTGTGTAGATCTTGAATTGGCAAAAAATTGTTGGTTATTTTAGTTTTTTTAAAGCATCATCATAGTAAGAATGCAATATTGTGCTAGCCCACCGTCATCTACAAAGGTGTTGACGTGATGTCCCTCGTTAATATTGTGCATATATTACAACTTGTTATATTTGAGAATATGCTTGCATATGAAAATGTTAACTCGTATGTTTTCTCTATTGCCTATGCGTTTGAGAAAACATTGCGAGCCGAAATCACCTTTCAAATTGGAACATGGTTTACATTTGGGCCACAAAAATACTATTAAAATAAAATAATATGAATAGTATTGAAATAAATATAAAAAAATTCTCTTTAAACTTGAACCTAAGTTTGTAGAGCTCGAGGTATATTCCATAACTGAGAATGTTTTTCCCATAGTTAATGGTTATGGCCGCGAGTTCCCGCATTGGTGCTATCGAAATCTCATGCTCCATGTTCCGTGATATACATCTTGCACCCAAAACTTCCGTGATCTACAATTCGACCTTAGACTCCTCGAACTCGCAACCTTCACTCTACCTACGATGAGTCTGTTTGGGTCTGTCTGATTGCCCTGCTTTTCCATACTTAGTCGATTATTCACCTCTTGTTGTCATAGATTCATGGATTTGCAGACTACCATCCATCCCCGCCACCTTCACACACTTCCAAATGTAAATTAATTACGCTTTTATTAGTGACAAATCACCACATAGGTTCAAAAATATTGGCATTAATAAGCAAAAACCTTGAGGACATCTCCCATTAAAATGCATTAAACCAAGATTTATGGGAGATTGTATTATCATCCTCCAGTGTTCATTTTAAATACTACCAGGACACAATTACTGTCACATGTTGCAATACAAACAAATCTTCATCAAAGCATTAATTTTTCTCATAGGCACCCTAGATGCACCCCAGTCGCGTGAACTTAGCGATATTTTGATCTACCAACTCAACTTGCCAATTATCGAATTGGCAGAGGTCAATATTATGGGATTTGATTTTTTTTTTTGTGTGGATATTGAACTTGGAAAAATTGTTGTTTACTTTAGTTTTTTTAAGGCATTATACCCCGCCTTTCCATACTTAGTCATTTCTTCACCTCCTGTTGTCACATATTCGCGGGTTCCCGGGATCCCAGGTTCACAAAAGTTTCAAAGATTTTTTCGCTCCCATCCATCCCCACCAAATTTGCACCCTTCCCAATGCACATTAATCATGCCTTTATTAGTGACAAATCACCACACAGATTCGAAAATATTGGCATTAATAGGCGAAAAGGTCGAGGACATATCCCATTAAAACACATTAGACCAAGATTTACGGGAGATTATATTATCATCCTCCAGTGTTCATTTTAAATAGTATAAGGAGAAAAGGAACGTTCTCATCACCTTATGGCTGCAACTCGACAAAATTTATGTGGAGATACATGGAATATTTTTCGGTGCGAGGACAAGAATTTTCAGTGGTCGAGAGCTTATGACTACTACTCGTCCCCTTATGCCCAGAAGGAAGTTATCTGGACGTCTAGAATTGCACGAGCAGGTTGTGTCCCCGATGTTTTTGACTGTAAGGAGTTGGTCACCTGGTGCGCTGAAAATTATATTCCAAACCAACAGATTATCCAGTTGTGGGACCATTTCTGAGTCTCCCTATCACTTCAAGTTTTTTGAAAGATGTTAAGACTTCCCGAGCCAACTCTTTTTTTCAAGGGTGAGGATTGCAGAGAGTTCTTAAAGAAGAATGATAATGGATTGGACCTCTTACCAGAGTTCTTAGAGAACCCAACAACCGTTCTCAGGGATATGACCAGATTACAGGTTAGTGCATTCAAAAACCCTTTCCGGGAAATTGCATGGCTTTTCACGAGGATAACAGGACAAGAAAGTACAACCAACATCTCTCGGATGATTCTGTATATTTTATATTTTACGGTGAAGGAACAAGCCATCTTCGATTGGGGAAACTTGATTTCCATTAAAATCTCTTCCCAATTATTGCAATACAAAAGGCAGAAGAAATTCTTTATGTCATCTTCTTTAATTTTCGTGATAACGCATTGCTGTCCATTCCCTAGATTATCTATGTATAAGAAGGTAAACTGTGAATTTGACCCAGTAACCTTCTAGTACACTTTTATGAAGTCTTTAATGATTTTGTTTTAGTTTTTAAAGGGTTGATATTTGGAAATGATTTTCCCTAGATGTCTGACTAGGCGAGCAAGTTCCTGGATAGGAAGGGCACACTAGAATAAATGGACAACTATTATTTTATAAGGATTTTTGGATCCAAAGAAAATCCTTCCTTCCTTCCATGTCGCATATATAATACAATGTTTCTTGCTGAGATAGAAAGGCAGTACACCTACTGGTTGCATTTTTTAAATGAAAAGAGAAAAAGGAAATTCATGCCTCCGCCTTGGAAAGTCGGGAATTTCATAGTCAGGAATATGAACAAGATTGCCGGTTTCGCGGGCCACTTCCACAGCCTCAATTTGAAATATGTTGAAAAAGTAAAAGGGTTCGACCCTAATGGTATTTTCGTAGAACACCTATTGACTGTCGGTTTCAATAGTTCTTTCATTAACACTATCCTGAATGAAGACGAAGATAACACCTCAGGAAGTCCTGCTCATGACACCGATGACCTGGAGACAATACTCAACACCAATGAGTCGTACAAGTAGAAATGAAAATATTCGGGTGAGAAAAGTGCCCAATCCCCGACTTCCATAACCAAGACTACAATATCTCGGAGCAGCACTCAAACTACCTACCCAAGTAAGAAAGTCACACACAGTTATTCATGCAGAGGAGGAGATAAGAACCCTCCCTCCGAAAAAATTGAAAGTTCTTATAAACTTCCCGTGAGAAAAAAATGAAAAATAATAGTGTAAGAACATGAGGAACCGAGGGGAGAAATTGATATCCACGATCTCTCCCTCGAAGATATGGAACTAGAAATTGACATGGACAAAATGTTCCCCGACGATGACCATATAAAGAACACTTCTCCCCATAAACCTCAAATGGAAATAATTGGGACCGATACCTTCGACGAAGAAGAGTCTTTTGCATTTCAGAGCGCTGTTTTTGACAATCGAATCCAAAAAATTGGTTATTGAAAAGAGAGA
Organism: Picea mariana; assembly: GCA_032191745.1. NCBI lineage: Eukaryota > Viridiplantae > Streptophyta > Pinopsida > Pinales > Pinaceae > Picea > Picea mariana. The sequence continues at coordinate 106,177 of JASDQU010012407.1, forward strand.
TGTAAATAATAATAAAGGGAAATCTCGTTCAAATATGAACCTACGAAACATGCGCCCTTCCCAGATCTCCTAGATACACCGAGCAACTGGAGATGCTCTAGAAAAGTCTATTAGCGGCCTTGAAGTGGACAACGTCAGGTTAAAGGAGCGAATCAAAGATTTGGAGGGAGCTCTAATGCCCCTTCCACTGTTGACTAGTCCTTTAGCAATGATCGGGCCTATCGCACCTGTGACAAAGTTAAAAGGATCAACAAGCCTTCTCGCATTAGCCCGAGGCTATGTGGAAAATAATATAAATAGAAGAATGGAATTAATAACAAAAGCTTGGGAGATGTGAAAGAGTATGGTCTCTTTTGGAACAAGAGTGCATGCTTTTCATGAGTATCTACAAGCAGATCTAAAAAACGAGCAAGGTTTCTACCTTGATGCAGTTGTACCATTTGTTGTTAAAGTTACTAGTATGACAGAATTGAGAAGAAGAGAGGAGGATATCCCTTCCCTGAATCGAATAAACCAACTAAACACATGCTAGAAAGAAAAGGTAAAAAACCTGAATGGTATCGTTCAAGCATGTAGCTAGGCCATATCTAGAAGAGACAAACTATTCGAGAAGCTAACTGAGATAGATCTAGCTGGAATCACCAATGAATTCCAAGACCTAAAATTGATATTCAACTCGTTGTTTTTAACCAAACAAGCATTTGATGATTAAGTTGAGATCTATAAAAGGCTGTCATTTGAAAATTTCTATGGCATTCTTGAATATGGTGAAGATGACATGAAAAACTAGCTAGTTGTTTATTCGATTAAAAACCAAGATATTCAAGAAGCATTGAACAACCTCTCTATTGATCTAAGGGACTTGGAAAGTGAATTATTCAATATAAAAATCTAGCATGAAATCAACATGGCGCCCATGAGGAGCTACGTTGAGGAGTGGTTCAAAAAGGCCGTTGACAAGATTACCAATGAAGGGCAAAGGATGCTTGAGACGGTTCCCATAACCGTTGAAGAAAGCCATAAAAGGACATCAACAAGCAAATGACAAGGCATGGGATACCATCATAGTAAGTTCATACTAATCACATTCTTCTGTCTTTGTCAATGTCCTCATCCAATTACTCTACCTCTTTAAATACAAAGGTTTAACCGAGGATTGACAATTTTCTGTTTCTTCTTGACAGGTCTTGCTGTCGTCCATCGCCGAATTTCTTCTTTCTACAAGCTTGATTCTTGTACATATTTACTTTATGGTCTACGAGAGCCCCAATCCCAATCATTGTGGCAAACACATTTAAATTTTAGAGAATATGTACTGAAATATATACTTTTTTACAAATTCCAAGAGAGCTATTTTGGGAAATAATCTCAACTGTATTTTGTAGCCCAGTTTATCTGAATATAAAATATTTGAGGTTGTTGTATGGTGTTTTTCAATGTTTAATATTGTTTTTTTGAATTTTGTAGTTTGTATTTATTTATAATTAACTCATTTTCCTGTACAACTATTGATAGATGATTTCAACATCTTTCTACAAGAATTTAAGATGCTCTTTGATCCATAGTTAAAAATGCATGATAATCTTTTTTTTCCCCTGCCCAATACTTCCATTTAAATAAAAGCTACTATATTGCGACATCTGCAACTTTCTCTCCTTACATTTTACATGGAAGAATAATTTGTGATAGGACATAGTTTTGTGGCGCCCACCCTATACTTAAGAAAGAAATGGGTAGGCCCCTCCTGCTTTCATTCTTCGAGGCCCCAGAAATAGAGTCAATGAATGACCCTATTTCAACATGACAACTTAGGTGTTGACGTCATGTTCCTGTTTAATATTGTGCATATATTACAACTTCTTATATTTGAGAATATGCTTGCATATAAAAATGTTAAGTCATATATTTTTTTGTCTATTTCTTATGGGTTTGAGCAAAATTTGTGAGCCGAAAACACCTTTCAAATTGGAACATGGTTTACATTTGGACCACACATAATCTATTAAGACAAATTAATATGAATATTATTGAAATAAATATAAACAAATTCTCTTCAAACTTGAACCTCATTTTGTCGAGCTCCAAGTATATTACATAGCTAAGACTAAATGTTCTTTTCTCCCTTTCTTTTCCCTCCTCTATACTTACCCATTTTCCCCTTCTCTTTGTCCCCTCTATTATCCCTTTCTGCTTCTATACTTAGTCACATTTCTATGATCGCGGGTTCCCAGGTTGGTAGATTAATAGATCCTCATCTCCATCTATATCGTCACATCATAAGCCCGACCGAACGTCGTCCCTTTGAATACTTATCCAATTATCTGACCACGGGGTCCCGAGTTAGTGCTCTTGAATTCTTATGCCTCGTGTTTCATGATATACATCTTACACCCAAAACTTCCATGATCTACAATTCGACCCCGGACTCCTCAAACTCACAAGCTTCACTATACTCGAGTTCACAAAAGTTTCAAACCATTTATCGCTCCTTTCCATCCCTACCACATTCGTGCCCTTCACATTGCACATTCATTATGCTGTTACTAGTGACAACTCACCACATAGGTTCGAAAATATTGGCATTAATAAACGAAAAATAGATGTTGTTGTGTGACATACTTACCCCTTTTTCCCTTTTCTTATTCCCCTCTATTATCCCTTTCTGGTTCTATACTTAGTGGAATTTCTATGGTCGCGGGTTCCCAGGTTGGCAGAATGACAGATCCTCATCTCTATCTATATCCTCACATTGCGAGTCCGACCGACCGCCATTCCTTTCCATACTTGGCCAATTTTATGGCCGTGGTTTTCGGGGTTGGTGCTATTGAACTCTCATGCCCCGTGTTCCGTGATATACATCTTGCACCCACAACTTCCATGATCTACAATTCCACCTCGGACTCCTCGAACTCGCAAGCTTCACTCTACCTGGGTTCACAAAAGTTTCAAAGCATTTATCACTCCCTTCCATCCCTGCCACCTTCGCGCCCTTCCCAATGCACATTAATTATGATTTTACTAGTGACAAATCAACACATAGGTTCGAAAAGACTGGCATTAATAATTGAAAAGTGCATTCAACCGTAATTTATGGGAGTTCGATTGACCGCCGTTTCTTTCCATACTTATCCAATTTTATGGCCACTAGTTCTTGGGTTGGCGCTATCGAACTCTCATTCCCTGTGTTCTGTGATATACATCTTGCACCCAAAAATTTTGTGATCTACAATTTTGTGATATACATCTTGCACCCAAAACTTCCGTGATCTACAATTCCTTGAGCTCGCAAGCTTCACTCTACCTAGGTTCACAAAAGTTTCAAAGCATTTATCGCTCCCTTCCATCCCCGCCACCTTCACGCCCTTCCCAATGCACATTGATTATGCTTTTACTAGTGACAAATCAACACATAGGTTCAAAAAAATTGGCATTAATAAGCGAAAACCTCGAGGACATCTCCCATTAATACACATTAAACAATGATTAACGGGAGTCCAACCATCCGCCGTTCCTTTCCATACTTAGCCAATTTTATGGCCGCAGGTTCCCGGGTTAGCGTTATCGAACTCTCATTCTCCGTGTTCCTTGATATACATCTTGCATTCAAAACTTCCATGATCTACAATTCCACCTCGCACTCCTCGAACTTGCAAGCTTCACTCTACCTGGGTTCACAAAAAGTTTCAAAGCATTTATTGCTCCCTTCCATCCCCTCCACCTTCGCACCCTTCCCAATGCTTATTAATTATGCTTTGATTAGTGACAACTCACCACACATGTTCGAAAGGATTGGCATTAATAAGCAAAAACCTTGAGGACATTTCCCATTAAAACGCATTAAAACGCGATTTACGCGAGATTATATTATCAGACATCTTCTTCACATGTTACGTTTCATATTACTTTATGGAAAGATTCCATTTCATATTAATTACTTTGTTCCTGCCATGTATTTTTGGGTAGATTTTTTTTCAATAATTGTAAATTAAGATATAAGTTATATCTTAAATTAGTATTCAATGAAATTTCAACATAGGTTTTAATATTTAATTTTTTTTTATCATTTCATTTCTAAAAAAACAATTGAACATTACTTTTTAATATTTTTTTTTATTGTCATTTAATTTTACATATTTCAACTTTCATTTGCTTATTGTTAAAGATCTATTCTAATTACCCTTTACTTACCATATTGTTAATTTTTGTTTTTTTTAACAGTATTCCTCGTCTCTCCCCATCTTCCGATAATCATCATCATCAATAATTATAAGGTGCCAACTATCATCTCCATTTCCAATTCTTCTTGGCTGGGACTAAGCTGCCATTCAACACTTTTTTATTTATAGACCAAATTATTTATTTATAGAACAAATTAGTGATTATTATGAAATTGTAATATCTATGTGACTACCCCATTCAAATAGTCATCATGATCAATTGATGGATGAACATGAGCTTCATATTAATGGAAAAATCAGGATGAGAATGAGTTGCATAGATACTATTTTACAATGTGCATTTAATAACCTTTATTATTGGCAACATTGTATTGATATGTTTTGCAATGTTCTATTTTGTTATGATTTAACCTTCATTGTGCAATGGTTTAGTTTCCTATTATGATTTCTCCAAAGTCGCCCACACTACCAAATCTGAGCCTCATGATAATTATAAACTTATGATAACAATTGGATGGTGGTTTCCTTGAATCCTTATTAGTCCCTGCTGAAGGTGTAGAGGGACTATAGAGATCGATAATTTGTTGACTTCATATTAATATGTCCTTTGACTATAAATTTTCACATCATCTGTATTGTTCGAACTATAGAAGTAAAAAAATTATTTTTTATATAATAAAAAAAACCTTATATGTCATCGTCTCATTGGAGAACAGATTTGAAGTCTTATTGCCAACTTCGTTGTTCCCAACGCTATAAATATTTAGATATCCAAAGTTTTGAGCATGGATGCTCTTTTTTAATTTTTTTAATTTTTATTGAAATGTTTACATACCGAAAGTTCTGAGCATCGACGCTCTTTTTTAATGTTTTTATTATTTCTATTTGTATTGAAATGTTTACATACCGAAAGTTTTGAGCATTGACACTCTTTTTGAGGTACTTGAATAGGCCTGACAACTTAAATGTTTACATAGTGCGATGACCTTAAACAGGCCTGACAACTTAAATGTTTGCATAGTGCGAGGCCCTTAAACAACCCTGAAAACCTTAAATGTTTACTTAAATAGGCTTCTCAAAGTACATTTTTCCTCAAAATTTTCCATACAATGTTGTAGTGAATTTGGACAATATTGTTGTCCACCGCCAGTCGCATAGCCATCACATGTTTCATAATTCTTCTATGCTTGGAATGCAATTTAGTCATCATTGAAGATACATATATTGTTTACTGGTTCACTGGCTGCTTCTTGTTCGCTGGTTCGTTGGTTCATCAGTTGCTGCTTGTTGTTGTTTGGTTCAACTTTGCAAGGTTGAGGTCCTGCACCTGCAGTTGGACCTGTTGGTGCTTGTTGCTTGCTTTTGTTTGCTTCAACTTTGCAAGGTTGGGGTCCTGCACCCGTAGTTGGAGTTGTTTTTTGACTTTCCAGAGTATAGGTCCTGCACCTACAATTCAACCTGCACTTCTGTCATTCATCATTGCCGAGTAAGTTTCGATACCATAATTTCATTCGTATTCATTCTTTGCTGTTTACTGTTTGCAGTTTGGAAGTAAGAATGTTTAAGTATTTCCACTCACATGGTCGTCATATGTTTCGAATTTCTTCTATGCCTGGAGTGCAATTTGGTCATCATTGAGGATACATATATTGTTTACTGGTCCAGTGGTTGCTTCTTGTTCGTTGGTTCATCGGTTGTTGCTTATTGTTTGGTTCAAATTTGCAAGTTTGAGGTGCTGCAGTTGCAGTTGGGCATGTTGGTGCTTGCTCGCTGGTTTGTTGCTTGTTGCTTGCTTTTGTTTTCTTCGACTTTGCAAGGTTGGAGTCCTGCACCGACAGCTGGAGCTGTTTTTTGTACTTTGCAGTGTTCAGGTCCTGCACTCGCAAGTGGACCTGCGGTTCTGTCGTTAATCATTAATGAGTAAGTTTCAATAGCATACTTTCATTCATATTCGTTGTTTACTATTCACTGTTTTCACTTTACAAGTAAGAATGTTTAAGTATTTATTCATCGTTCTTGTCATGCAGACTTTCCATAGAGGTTGGCATATCTTTTTTCTCCCGCTCTTAAATTTTCCTCCGATTTTTTCCTGAGACTCTACACCATGTCCATGCCAATGTCGTGTGCACAACTATGATTGTCATTTTTTCTAGCATTGCAAATTTCGGTCCTTTTCCATGTGTGACGAAGTGTAAATCTAGTGCCTATCCTGTACTTGCCTATCCCGTACGGGAATTGAAACCGTGTCTTTCGCATCAAAAATATGATGTCAAGCTTGTTGCCTTTGTAATATGTTCTTGTAGAAGAAAACTGCATGTAGGTGTAGAAGGGCTAGGTATGGTACAACAGTGCCTAGGCTGCAACAAAATTGCACAAAATTGCACAAAATTGGCATATCTTTCCATCCAGCTCTTAAATTTTGCTCCAATTTTTTCTCCTAACTCTGAACCATACCTACATGCCTTTGCAGAATGTTCTTGTAGAAGAAAAATATGCTGAGATGGTGCTAGAAAGAGTAGTATTCCGTGAATTGAAAATTGCAATATTCAATTTCCATGGCGCTTCACGTGCATCAATGCTAAGATAATGAATGTGTTCTCAAATGCATCACACCATTTACATCTTGATGAAACCATTATCATTCTAGGATACTTTAGTGTTGACATGCTACAAAATAGTGCCATAACAAATAATTGGAAAACTACATGTGCAATTACAATGTCTGCTTTCTTTTGGTTAAGATAAAACATGTGAAAAACACAATTATTAACCATATATGGTGAAATGTGCCCATATCAAAATACAAACTCTTTATCTTATACACAGACTGGTCTGACCACAATACAATTTGTCTTGTACTTGAATTATGGAATATACATCAAAGATATTACAAAATTATATTTCCATGTCTCAAAGTATATCTGGATACTTTGTTGCACAAAACCAAATCATTCAGCTACGCCCATCCGATTTCTTAATATTTTCTGGCTTGTAATATATTTTGGACAGGGAAAATTCTATATAATTACAACCATGGATCAAGAAAAACAAAGGTTCATGTTTCTAACTCTCTTTTATTCTATTCCTTTGATTCTCATTTACTGTATGTACATATTACTTGTTCTCCCTTGCATACCAAATTGCATTCATGTTTCTTTGTATTTTGTGTGTTCCGACATTGAAACAAACAGAATAACTAGAGAAGACAAAGGTCTCTTTACCACAAATGTGGAAGACGAGATACAAAGGTGCATGATTCTACTCTTATTTCATATTCCATTGTTTTGTATTTCATTTATTGTCTTTATATTTGTTCTATTTCTTTAAACCTAATTTATTTTATGTAGATACTACGTATCTTCCTACATAATAACTTATCTTCATGTCAATTGTATTCTCTGTGTTGCTACATTGAAATAAATAGAATTGTATTTGTTTTTTTACATGTCTTCCTACATACCAACTTACCTTCATGTCCATTGTATTTTTTGCATTGTTACATTGAAACAAACATAATAACTGGAGAAGACGAGGGACTCTTTACCACAAATGTGGAAGAGGAGATACAAAGGTGCATGCTTCTACTCTTATTTCATATTCCATTATTTGGTATTTCATTTATTGTCTGTATATTTGTTCTACTGCTTTGCACCTAGTTTATTGTATGTACATACTACGTGTCTTCCTACACAATAACTTATGTTCATGTCACTTGTAATATCTGTGCTGCTACATTGAAATAAATATAACCGTGTTTATTTTTTTACATGTCTTTCTACATACTAACTTAAATTCATGTCAACTTTATTTTCTATTTTCTGCATTTCTACATTGAAAGAAACAAATTAGTTGGACAAGAGGATGAAATCTTATATGCCACAACAGAGGAGGCTGAAGTACAATCTTCGAAAAGGTATACCAACTGTGATAGTAAATCAAATACATAAAATGTGTAGGTGGATATAATTTGGACTAGAAAACGATGATTTGGCAACAACGGGCCTTTGTTGAGACTTCCCACTTCCAAACATTTCCCTCCCCATTTCTATTTTCCCACTCTCTATTATCCCTTTTTTTCCCCCTCTTCTATACTTAATCGAATTCCCCTTTGTTTCCCCCCTCTACATTCACTTTCAACTTGCTTTGCTTAGTTGTTTTTCCAAAAATGTCTAGGTGTGTGGGTTGGTGGACTCACGGGTTTACATTTATGCTCATGCTTCTATATCGCGACTCCGACCGACAACTTCCTCATTCCATACTTAGCCACTTTTTYGATTGCGGGTTCCCAGGCTGGCGAGTTCACGATTGCACCTCTAGATTTGGGGGTTCCACGATATACAGATTGGCCACTGGACTCCCCCATCATGCCCTATTCCATGTTACACATTTTTGCATTCAAACATTTCGAGGCATACAATTTTAGCGTTGGGTCCTCATGTTTCCTRAGTATCCCTTGACACCCTATTTCATATTCCATCTCCTTCGAGCTTGTATGTGACATTCAAAACAATTATGGACAATATACAATGCATATGCTTATTTATTCCTTCTGATGTTCATTTACACATGCTTACATAAGAAAAAGTTGGACTAGTGACATGGGCATGAGCAGTCAATCATCGCAAACATCAACAAAATGACAAGGCCAAAGGTAAAGATTCATACATTGTGCTCTTGATATGTTTACCAAAAAAATATCCTGAGCTATTTATTCATCTATGCCATGATAAATATGCTGATTGAATCTGCAACACATACTTTGCAGTTCACAAGAAGTATTGATGAGCACAAGTGAGACGCCAAACATAGTGCAAGTTCCACAGACTAAGAGCTATGGTTACGAAACTCTGGCCTCCATACTTCATCCAAGTTGTGCGTCTACTTGTACATTTATGCCAGGAAAAAAAAACAAAAAAATAATGTAGACTACCATTCACATTACTTTTCCTGTTCAAAAAATGTCACTAGGTCTAAACTTATAACACCCAATATACTATCAATAGAAGGCTTGAACAACAACCGAACTTGACAAGTGTTCATCGAGGACATAATGGTTGTGTATAACACCTACTTGGACAAGGCAAATAAAACTAGATGCATTGTGCATGTTGACATGACAGACAACAAAGCCATGATGAAAGTCACATTGACTATCCCTACACAACTTGTCCAGAAACATGCATAAAATATCTTGCCAGGTAATGGGATATCCATTACAAATTTTAATATATTTCCCAAAACAATATATGAATGTGGTGATTGTGATCGGATTATTGTAAATGTTTTGAACCTGCATATAATAGATCTATCTAAACAATGATACACACATTTGTAGAGAGAATAGGAGAAATAAGAAGAAGGAGAGAAAGAATGAAAGAATTCTCATTAACCGTTATGGATAATGAATAATTTACACATGATATACTCTGTATAAATCAATGAGTGCGCACTGGAGGAGAACCAATGCACCATAGTGGTGGTCTAGAGTAATTTGGACACACATCAGCTATTACGAGAGTGAACTTCCACCTAGTCTAGTCTCTCAGGTAGTTACGGTAGTGAACTGCCACATAGTTGAGTTAACTAGTCAACTAGTCTTTAGTTAATTGACTGAATAGAGAGTAGTGAGGAGTTAACTAAGGAAATCAAAGGTAATGTGCCAGTCTAGTGATGATCCCAAGGCATGTGTGCATTATATGGTGATGATCCCAATGTTGCATGGTGAAAAAACCAATGCAACATCTAAACTCAACTCAACTAGTCAAACTAAGTGTCAACTAAAAGAGAATATTCTTCACGTGGAATATTCTCCCCTAAAATATAGGATACTGGATAATGACTAATTATGACTAATAAACAAGGAAAACCTTAGGAAAAATAAATCCTAGGTGTGTGTGAAGTAACTCCAACACCCCCCTTGAACATCACTATGGTGAAAATAAAGAATGGGTCCCAGCAACGAGGCCATGTTGGGTACCCAAATACAAAAGATACATTGAAATAAAGTGAGGAAAGAGGGAAAACCTCATGGGAAACCCCCCCCCCCTCAAGGTACAATGCATGTAAAAAGAAGAACTATAGTTGCTAGGCAACTGTGTCCTTCACTTCAACATGACTTCGCAGAGAATGGAACTTCTACTCAGTGAAGGTCTTGGTGAAGATGCTTGTCATCTGTTCTGCTGAAGGACATAACTGTAAGTCGATGATCCCCCCATGTACTAAGTCCCAGATGTAGTGCATGCAGATCTAGATGTGCTTCGTTCGCTGCCTCTGAACTGGATCTCTGCAGAAATTCAGAGTGCTCTGGTTGTCACACCAGATGATGATCGACTGATGAAACTGAATGCCCAACTCAGTGAGAAAATGTTGTAGCCACATAGCCTGAATGGTTATGTTAACTACTCCTCTATACTCTGCCTCGACTGAAGATAGAGAAATGGCAGCTTGCTTCTTGCTTGACCAAAAGATAGGCCCATAACCAAGACTAAGTCAGTAACCAAATGTGGAATTGTGATCAATGCTATCGCCAACCCAGTCAGAATCAGTAAACCCGATGAGATCTAATGTAGAGTCTACTGCATAATGAATCCCAAAGGTGATGGTTCCCTGTAAGTATCGAAGGAAACACTTTGCAACCTTCCAATGTAGCTCATGCGGCTCCTACATGAACCTGGAAACTGCACCAACTGCATATGAGAGGTCTGGTATGGAGTGTGTGAGATACAACAAGCTCCCCACTAGCTGTCTGTACAATGTGCTGTCAACCAGTGGAGTCTCCCCGCCATCCTCAAGTTTTACTCCTGATAGGAAAGGAGCCAGAGAAGAATTGCAGTCTGTCATGTGAAATCTCTCAAGGAGATCTTGTGCATACTTGGCCTGAGACAGTTTGATGCCTGATGCATCCTGACTAATATTGAGTCCAAGGAAGAAGTGTAGCGGACCCATGTCCGTCATCAAAAACCCGTCGTGTAGAATCCTCTTGACTGCAACAATCAATGAAGTTGATCAACCGGTGACTAACAAGTCATCAACGTACATAACTAAGAGTAGAAGTGAATCAATTGTCCTGAGAATGTAGACATTTGGGTCTGATTTACAACGTACAAATTTCTGTGACAACAGGTAGGAGTCCATCTTGGCATACCATCCCCTCAGAGCCTTCTTGAGGCCATAAAGGGACTTCTTCAGTCGACGGACCAAAGATGAGTCCTGCATACATCCCTGGGGCTGCTCCATGTAGATATCCTCAGAGAGATCACCGTGGATAAATGTATTCTTCATGTCCATCTGATGGACTTCCCTTCCCTTGGCTTCTGCAATGGAAAGTGCTAATTGTATGGAATCCATCTTTGCTACTGGAGCGAAGGTCTCATCATAGTCAATACCATGAACCTGCTGAAAGCCTTTAGCAACAAGCCTGGCTTTGTATATGCTAATCTGTCCATCCACTGCACTCTTGGTCCTATAGACCCATCTGCATCTGACAAATTTCCTCTTAGAAAGAAGGGGACCTAGATCCCAAGTCTGGTTCTCGAGGAGGGATTTGTACTCCTCCTACATGGAATATTCCCAAAATGGATTTCTAGCAGCCTCACCATAAGACTGTGGATCTAAAGACCGAACCAAGAAAATATGCCTAGAGGGAAATGGTTCAATGGAAGTGAGTGCAACAGGAGGCTCCTCGAAATCAGATCGAGTCCTCTTAGTATCAGTTGGATCACCAACGAGATCCCCTGTAGCCTGAAGAGTAGTTTGTGCCCACTTGGGCCTCTTCTCTGGCAATGCAACTGCATCTGGATTCTCTGACTCTGCATCCGACTATGCTGACTCTGAATTTGAATCATCTGAGTCCTCTAAATTATAACTCTCATCTGAAGAAGAGTCAACAAGTGCATGCTCATCATCTCGGACAGGTGGAAGAATGAAGGTGTTTGCATGCGACTGCTAAGGTGCATGCGAGACACTTTCCTCGAATTGGACACTTCACTCAATGGTGAGATGGTTCGAGGAAATATCAATAAGACTATATCCTTCACACCGTCGGGATATCCAACAAAAATGCACTCAGCGCTATGTGGATCAAGTGCCTTCCTTTTTTCAGAGGGAATCCGAGCCCATGCACATGAACCAAAAATGCGAAAGTTAGTCACTTCCGGTTTGAGGCCACTCCAAGCCTCGTAGGGGGTCTTATCCTTGACATATCTATGGGGAGATTTGTTTTGGATGTATGTTTCACAATTAAGTGCTTCAACCCATAGTCTCTATGGTAGAGACTTTGCATGCAACATGAAAGATGTCATCTCCTTTATAGATCTGTTTTTCTACTCAACAACTCCGTTTTGCTGCGGAGTATAGGGAATTGTGTGTTGCAACTGAATCCCTGCCTCATGGAAAATATTATGGATATCATGATTTACATACTCTCCCTGTTATTATTTCAGAGGACTTTTATCTTCTTTCTGGTCTGTGTCTCAACTAGGGCTTTGAAATCTTTGAGGTGTTGAAAGACCTCAGATTTTTGCCTGAGAAAGTAGATCCAAGTAAAACATGAGAAATCATCAACAAAAATGAGAAAAAACCTTGCTTTTCTCATGGATGGATGTGGAAAGGGATCCATAAGATCACTGTGAATTAGATCTAAAGGTGCAGAAGCTCGCTGAGACTTTCCTTTGTTGAATTTCTCTTGAGGGTGTTTTCCGAGAACACATCCCTCACATACTCCTTGGAGAAATGGATGTCTGGTAGACCATCAACCGATCTGTTCTTGCTAATCTATTGCATGTATCTGAAATTCAAATGTCCAAACCTTTTGTGCCATATCCTACTACTTTCATCAACATGAGTAAGCAGTAAAGTAGAATCAGGGTCAACGAATTCAGAAAAAGTATCTAGACTGATGATTTACCTCACCGGTAGAAACCTTGGAGTTGGTTTGCATGTCGTATATGTCCACAAAATTTGGTGTGAAGATGACTTTCTTTCCGGTGTCAGAATTCTTCATTTGATACACAGAGAGAAGGTTGACAAAAAGTTTGGGAACATGCAACACATTCTCGAAGCTTCCATTGGTGAGTTCAATCCTTCCTTTGTCGGTGACTTCGACATAAGAGTTGTCCCCCATCAGAATAGGAGGACCTTTGCATGCATCCAATGAAGAATAGACTACTTTTGAGGCAACCATGTGATGTGATGCTCCTGAATCTACGATCCAATCATTAGCTGGTGATGATCCCAATGTTGCATGGTGACAAAACCAATGCAACATCTAAACTCAACTCAAGTAGTCAAACTGAAGTGTCAACTAAAAGAGAATATTCTCTAGGTGGAATACTCTCTCCTAAAATATAGGAGATTGGATAATGACTAGTTATGACTAATAAATAAGGAAAAACCTTAGGAAAAAGAATCCTAGGTGTGTGTGAAGTAACTCCAACAATTATATCACTCAATGAAACAAGTATTGTGGAAAAAATTCCTGCGATTTGTTCAGAATATCATTTCGTACTAGACACAACAATCAGCCAACTTGCACAGAGCAACGACACTTACCCAATCATAACCATTTGTGCAACTGTCACACTAGTGAGAAAACTTGGCTCGCAATGCATTCTCCATATAAAAGATGGAGAGTTAGAGAATGACAAGGCAATGGTACCATTCTCCATATTCAGTCTTGTCCTTTACTTTCACATGTCCATGTATCTCGGTTATGTTACACAACTATTGCTCTTCAAAAATATAAAAAAGAAAAGAGATGTTAAAGAAAGGATATTTCGCACAACCCAAGCAACATTTGTAACATAATTGCGAACATACATAGTGTAGGATCTCAAGAAACTAACTAGCTCGACAACTGTTGTGCATATACATCTAAAATTCCATCCACACTTTGCTCATAAAAATTGCCTTCACCAATTTTCTGCAGCTTTTTTTGTTGTGTAGTTTTATATTATATTGTTCAATATATTAACTACAGTGCTCACGTGCCCAGGTTGAGGGTGTTTTGGTTGCAGCGAATGTGTACTCGACTCCCTTCGAGCCTGTATGTGCCAAATGCAACTCTCTTGCTTCTGCCTCTGCTTTCATAAATGATGGTACAATTGATTGTCTACAATGCAGTAAAAAATGCCCTTACATATATAGACATTGCCTCAATGCTGCCATCCGAACCGTCAACAACACAATCATACGTTGTACAATTAGACAACCTCTGTTGTAAGATGTGCTTCCCGGGCTAGCAGAATTTCCATATGAAGTATACCTACAGAAAAAGACAAACAGTGTCTACATGCTGCGTGACTTTCGAATCCATAACAAATTTACATTAAACGAGGACAATGCAATACTGCATATTGATTGAACAAAAAAAAAATAAAATTATATAAATTTTCGATAGGAAATGAAACAACATCATGTCTATATGTCCATGCTACCCAATGAGGATATCCCACATGTAAGAGAAAACCAATGCCACATGTGTTTTTTTTTTATATCAAATTGTTTGATGCATAGGTCGATGCGTACTGCTCTATGGACCCTTGTGGGATCTCCCTTGGCGCCTTCTGTGTTCATGCATTGCCTTGTGCCTCGACTTTCAATACATTTTGTGTTTACTTGGGTCTTGGTTGTATGCTTGGTTCTGAAAACTTAATGATACATTCAGGATCTTAGTGGTTTTTCTATGATCTTAAAGAATATATAGGACCTACTTTGCATTTTAATGTAAGCTCTATGAAGAAAATGTAATATGTGGCTCGTTTTAGCACTTGAAACGAAACAATATCATGTGTATCTGTCCATGCTACCCAATAAGGATGTCCCACATGTAAGAGAAAACCAATGGCACGTGTGCTTTTTTTATATCAAATTATTTGATGCATAGGTCGATGCATACTGCTCTATGGAACCTTGTGGGATCTCCCTTGGCACCTTCTGTCTTCGTGCGTTGCCTTGTGCCTCGACTTTCATTACATTTGGTGTTCACTTGGCTCTTGGTTGTATGCTTGGATCTGGAAAATTAATGATACGTTCAGGATCTTAGCAGTTTTTCTGTGATCTTAAAGAATATACATGAACTGCTTTGCATTTTAATGTAAGCTCTGTAAAGCAAATGTAATATGTGGCTCATTTTAGCACTTTTACTTGATCGATGAAATTACCAAAATCCACCTTCAAAAATATTTTGAAATAAAAGGATATATACTATGTGAACTCCAATGGAGCTATCATATCAACCACATAAAATTAAAATTAAAATTCATCGTTGTTATACTTACGGTTAAGTTGACAGTACAATAATTTTACTTGAACATCCCAAATTGATTTTCCTGTAGCCTTTCGATGCTTCTCTTATGAAAACACATCCTGGAAAGTATAAGCATGACTCACTTTATCTATTCCTTAATTGAAGATCCCGTTCACTTGTTTAATGCACTTCATAGTTACTGTTAAGACCATCAATGGGGATTTCTTAACAACAATTCCCGCTTCCGAAAATTTCCATCCCATTTCTCTTTTCCCTCTACTTTCCCTTTCTGGTTACTTAGTCATTTTTTGGAAAATTTCTAGGTGAGCGGGTTGGAAGATTCATGTGTTCATATTTCCACTGATGCTTTTATATCACGAGTCTGAACGATCGCTTCCCCATTCCATATTCAAGAACTTTTTGGATCGCGGGTTCCCGGGTAGGCGTGCTCAACATTGTGTTTCCATTGTTCCGCCACCTACAAACAACACCCATACTTCTCCAATCTACAAATTGACAACCAAATTCTCCTTTTTTTTCTCCTTTACTTTCCCTTTCTGGTTACTTAGTCATTTTTCCAAATATGTCTCATGCTTTTATATACAACACCCGAATTTCCATGATATACAAATTAACCGTTGAATTCCGTCATTATGCCATATTCCGTGTTACACATTTTGCAATCAAAAGTTCGAAGACATACAATTTGACCATCGGGCCCTGACATCTTTTGAGTATAACTTGTGGCACTGTTTTGAAGCCCATCAATATGCCCTGTTCCAAATATGTATCATGCTTTTATATCATGAGTCCGACCAACCGCTTCCCCATTCCATACTTGGCCACTATTTTCATTGCCGGTTCCCGACCAGACTTGCTCAACATTGCGCCTCAATTGTTCCATGACCTACAAATAGCACTCAAAGTTCCGTGATATACAAATTGACCGCCGAAGTCCATCATTATGCCCTATTCCATGTTACACATTTTACAGTCAAAATTTTGGAGACATATAGTTTGACCATTGGGCCCTCAGGTCTCCTGAGTATAACTCGTAACCCTKTTTTGGAGCCCAAACGACCACTTTCCATACTTGGCCATTTCTTGGAATCTCTTTCACGGGTTGGCGGCTTCACGAAATGTCCAATGCTTAATCACTCTTCGCCATCCCTGCCACCTTCACACTTATTTCTAGATATGCAATTATTAAGCTTTAATGCTAATAGCTCATCCTATAGGAACCGTTAAGATTGTCATTAATGTCTGAAATGATGGAGGAGATCTGTCATTAATATGAATTAAACCAATATTTGCGAAGGGTTGTGTTATCCTTTCCCAGTGTTCATTTCAAGAATCATGTAATCTCTTTCACCCGTCATCCCATTGGTGGCTTCATGAAATATCCAATCCTTAATCTCTCTTCTCCGTCACCGCGACCTTCACTCTTTTTTCTAAGTATGCAATTAGTAAGATTTAATGGTAACAACTCATTATGCACGATCTGTAGAGATTTTCATTGATCAACGAAAGGCTCGAGGAGATCTTCCATTGATACGCATTAAACCAAGATTTGCAGAGGGTTATATTATCCATTTCGAATGTTCATTTCAAACATCATCTGGAGAAAACATGCATTCTTGTTAACTTATGGCAACAATTCGACATCGTTTCTGTCCAGATATAGTAAACACCTTCGGGCATGATGAACAGAAGTTCCTGTGGTCCAGGGTATATTCTTACTACTCATCCCCTTCCACCCAGAAGAAAAAAAGGAGATGGTACCTTGGTGCATAGGGAGATATATTTCAAGCCAAAGAATTCCAAGGAAACCCCCCCTTCTTAGATAGCCTTCCCGCCTACATTGATGGCCGATGTAGAGGTTAATGCAGTCGATTTCGAGCTGGAAGAAGATGATCTGATGAATGTTGGGACTCAGAAATGTCATATTTTCATCCACCTTTCCCTTCACTATTCCTTACATTTCATCGCCCAATTAAACCTTCGTC
>JASDQU010012407.1:131267-141516 GCA_032191745.1 Picea mariana
TTTAATGCTAACAACTCATCATGCTGTAACCGTAGAGATTGTCATTAATGAGTGAAAGGCTCGAGGAGATCTCCCATTAATACACATTAAACAAATATTTGCGGAGGGTTATATTATCCCTTCCGAGTGTTAATTTCAAACATCGCGGAATGTTTTTCGCACGTCGTCGGGTTGGTGGGTTCACGAAACTTCCAATCCTTAATTGCTCTTCACCGTACTCGCCACCTTCGCACTTCTAAGTATGCAATAAATAATATTTACTGCTAACAACTCATCATGCAACACCCATAGAGATTGTCATTAATGAGCGAAAGGCTCGAGGAGATTTCCCATTCACACGCATTGGACCAACATTTGCGGAGGGTTATATTATCCCTTCCAACTGTTCATTGCAATCATCGTCTGGAGTAAACAAACGTTCTTGTAAAATTATGGACCACCTCGACATCAGTTCTGTGGAGATACAATGAACATCTTTGGGTGTGAGGACCAAAACTTCCAGTGGTCCAGGGCATACTCTTACTACTCATCCCCTTCCACCGAAAACAAAGTAATTTGGACCTTTGGAATTGCTTGTGTAGGCTGTGTCCCTAAATTTTTTGACTATAAGGAGTTGGTCTCTTGGTGCGCTGATAGATATATTTCAGGCCAAATAATTATTCCACTACGAGACCACTCTCCTGTTTCTTTGTCACCTTAGGTATTCCGCTAAATGTTAAGATTGTCAGAGCCAACATTGACCTTCAAAGGAGAAGACTCCAAGCAGTTCCTAAAAAAGCATGATAACGGGTTGGACCTCTTTCCTGAGTTCCTGGAAGATCTAATGATAGTTCCTGAAGATATCACAAGCTTGCAGGTTAGTTCATTTAGAAATCCATTCCGGGAAATTGCTTGGCTGTTTACAAGAATAACGTGACAGGAATCCACAACAAGTATTTCCCACATGGTTATTTATATTTTGTATTTCATAGTCAAGGAACAAGCCGTTTTTGATTGGGGGAAGCTAATTTCCATTGAAATCTGTTCCCAATTGTCACACTTCAAAAAGGAGAAGAAATTTAATATGTCATCCTACTTGGTTTTCACGATAGCGCATTACCGTCCGTTTCCAAAACTGTCTGTGTCCAAGAAGGTAAATTAAGAATTCGACCCAGTAATCTTTTGGTACCAGGCCTTGTGGAGGCATAAGGCCTCCCACTGTTTATGTGAGGTTTTTAATGACTTTGTCTCTGTTTTAAAAGATTTATTGTTAGGAAAGGATGCTCTCTGCATGTCTAACCAGGCAACCAAGTTTTTGGAAAGGAAGGGGGCACTTGAACAAATGGAAAATTACAGTGTGATAAGGATTTTTGGCTCTAAGGAAAATCCTGTTTTCCTTCCATGTCACATTACAAACATTTTTTTTTTTACATAAATAGGAAGGCAATACAACTACTGGTTGCATCTATTCCATGAGAAGAGAAAAAATAGTTCATTCCTTTGCCTTGGAAATTTGAGGACTTCATGTTGAGGAGCGTCAACAAAATTGACGAATTCGCAACCCATTTCAACAAATTGAACCTAAGATATGATGAAAGGCTAAGAGGGTTCAACCCTAATGGTTTTTTTTTAGAACATTTACTAGTAGTTGGTTTCAACATTTCTTTTTTCCAGAGCCACCTGAGCGAAAACAGAGACAATGATGACAACTCTCCTGCTTCTGACGCCGACGATCTAAAGACATTACAAAGCACCACTGAATTGTACAAACAACGGGGAAAAGGCCTCAGTGAGAAGAGTGTTCAATGCCCGACTACCACTCCGAAGAGTACGACATCCCAGAGCATCACTCCAATGACCTACCCCAGTAAGAAGGAAGCCCAGAATTCTTCAAACGTAGGAGGAGATAAGAACCCTCACACTAAAATTGATAGTTCTCACAAGCTTCCTGTGAAGAAGAAGAGAAAAAACTTTGTATGGAAAGAGGAAGAGCCCAAAATTGAGAGTGAAGACATGGAACCTGAGACTGATGTGGATAACATAGTCCGCAACATTGATCAGCAGAGGGAAGCCATCCAACATGGTCCCCCAATGGAAATAGCTGAGACCAAAATTTTTGACGAAGATGAATCCTTCATATTCCAGAGTGCTGTTTTTTACAACGAGTCTAAAAATTTAATTATTGAAAAAAGAGATGTAAGAGATAAGAAAGGAAAATCTTGTTCAGATATTAACCTTGGGAACATGTGGCCGTCCGAAATCTCCTGACTTCACTGAGCAACCAGAGATTCTCTTGATGATTCCATTGGATGCATTGAGGTTGAGAATGCCAAATTGAAGGACCAAGTCAAGGAATTGGATGAAGCTTTGATTCCTATGCCATTGCTTGCCAATCCTTTAGCGATAATAATGCCTTCCACCCCTACAACCAAGTTAAAAGGATCCTCCAACCTCCTCGCATCGTGTAGAGGCTATGTGGAGAAGAATATCAAGAAAATAATGGAGCTGATTACTGAGGCCTGGGAAGAAACACAAAGTATGGCTTCCCTTGGAACGAGGGCACATGCTTTGCACGAACATTTGCAGGAGGATTTAAAAAATGAAGAATGTTTCTATATAGACAGGATCATCCCTTTTGACATCCATGTCACCAACATGATAGATATGAGAAGAAGACAAGAAGATCTCCCCTCCCCAAATCAGATCACTCAATTAAATGCATGTTGGAAAGAGAAAGTGAAGAACCCGCATCTTGTTGTCCTGTCATGTGAACAAGCCATATCAAAGAAAGAATAATTATTCATAAGGTTGACCGAAATAGACTTAGCTGGAAGTACCAACGAGGTCCAAGACCCCAACTTAATTGTTAACTCCTTGCCCTTAACTAAGTAAGCCTTCGATGAACATGTTGATATTTTCAAGGGGTTGTCTTTAGAAAAGTTTTACAACATACTTGAATATGGTGAAGATGACGTGGACAATTGGCTAGTGGACTATTCGGTACAAAATGAAGAAATTGATCAGGCTCTGCGTAATCTTTCTATCGATCTAAGGGAATTAGAAAAGGATCTTTCAACATAAAAATCCAAGATGAGATCAATGTGTCCCCCTTGAGAGGCTACATTGAAGAATGGCTCCAAAGGGAAATTAAGAAGCTCGACGACGAAGGACAACAGGTAGTTGGAACGATTCCAGTAGCCGTCGACGACAACAATAAAAAGGCATCAACAAGCAAATAGAAAAGGGGAAGATATATACCATCAGTGTAAGTCTATACTCATCACATCCTACTTTTTTATCAATCCAGTTATTCCACCTTTTTAAATAGAATTGTCTAACCAAAGACTGATACCTTTCAATTTCTTCTTTTTAGGTCTTTCTCTCTACCATCGCCCACTTATTCTTTCTACAATCCTATTTCTTGTACATATTTCTTTTATTGTCTGCGGGAGCCCCAATCCCATTCTATATGACAAACACATTTAAATTTACAGGAATATGTAACATACAATATTATTTTTTGATATATTTAAAATAAAACTATTTTTATCTCCTTTTATATTTATGTGCTCATAATTTTTTATCTTCAACTATGCTGAATGACAAGAGATTGTGTTTATTTAATTTGAATGTTTAATGTGTGTGATTCCTGGTCCTATTTTCTAGGAAACTTTATTTCAGAAAAAAAAAAAAAAATTCTATCGTTTTGTATTGCTTCAAGTCATTGCGACGGATATTCTCTAAGTCCCACATTTGAACTATATGCGTGACAAGAAAAACTTATAGAGGAGTACCACATCTATAAGAACGCAGTAGGATTCAAAAAAAAATATAGTTGTTTCTTTGCCACCGCATATAACTCTATTTGTCCTGACACATATAGACACACACAATCCAGATGATCTATTTAAAGAAGTGACTATGAAAATTGTACTTAACTCTAACCAATTCAAAGTATACAGAAATCATTATGAATGAATTTCATAAAGACATTGAAGAGATAAAACATGCAAGGTAGGAATGGAAATTTCAAACTAGTAAAAAATAAAAGCAAGATGGATTATATACTTTCAAAAACTAAATGGTTTCAATGCCATAATTTCTCTAGGGGCCACATGCCATTTCCTGCGTGGATACCACCTGTGCTTCATGCTTATTTCCATGTCTCCGCTGCAGTTTCCATTTTCCTCCCCTACTTTTCCCCCATCCCTGTGCATTTATTCCCAATTCAAGCTGGCAGGGACTGTGCTGCCATGCAACACCTTTTATACTTTTTACGCATGTATATAGCAATGGGAACCACATCAAAGTTCATGCTGACATAGTGTCATGGGAACCACATCATATTTGAAAAAGGGAAGAAAGGCCAACAATCATTTTGGACTAAAATTGTCTTATGAGGTTAAGTTACGTAACCTTTTGCAATTAAACCAATTTTTTTTTATTTTTTATTAAAATGATTTATGGTTGGTTTGATCATGGTATAATCACGGTAGGTTGGTTAGATTTTACTATAATGAAAAAAACCTCAATTCTCAACCATTTATATGTGTCCTAATAATAATAATTTAGTTAACTACTTTGTCCTTTGATGGAATCTCAAGAATCTCCCATTCAAGGTTTGTTCACATTAGTCATACTAACTAAATATAGTACATTTGGTCATACTAAGTGTAGTACATTATGTTATAAATAATTTAAATTGAATTTTGGTTTCTTGTCTATGAACTGGATTAGATGGATAATAAAATGAAAAAATTCATAATATTGTATAAATAATACAAGATATTTATGGAAAAGTAGAATATTATAACTGTGAAAAACAATTCTAATTAAGAATCAATGGTAAAAAACACTACAATGTACATTTGTACATGGTGACTAGAATGGTGGTAATTGATGTTTGAAAGGAGATGCAACAATTTTTCTCGTTGGAAAAATGTTGTTCACTCACATGCAGTGAAGTCTTTTTATTACAAATGAAGCATAAACCTTGGCTCTCATAAGGGTTTGATTCCATGATACCTCTATTAATTAGTGGAACCATAATTAACAAGTGAATAAAAACACAATTTTTGAGGATATGTTCGTGACATCTCAATTATCATAAATTCAATGTCATATTTCAATTTACATTATAATTCAATGACATAGTTTCAAGCCACTCAATGTTGTCTCTATATTTTAACAATTGTTTTTTTTATAAAATCTTTGTTAGCACTTCTCATTAATTGTATGTTAAATTATTAATGTTTTTTTTTTTGTGGCAGGGAAAAGCTACCACATAACACTTGTTTGGTTATGCATTAACAAGTCTCCTAATCCATTAACAGGTCTCCTAATCCAACTACTCTTTGCTGGGGAGTTTGGGGTTTGGAATTGAATGTCACGGGTAAATTAAATTATGATTTGTCTTGGTTGAACTATGATGACAAATGGTTGGTGGTTTAGTTTCTTGTGCAATTTTACAAAATTCTCCTTCAATTCTTATTTCGTTATGCAATAACAAGTCTCTTCATGTATTTCTCAGTTATCATAAATTCAATGTCATAATTCAATTAGTTCAAGCCACTCAATGATGTCTCTATATTTTAACAATTCTTTTTTTTATAAAATCTTTGTTAACACTTCTCATTAACCATATCTTAAATTATTAATGTTTTTTTTTGTGACAAGGAAAAGCTACCACATAGCACTTGTTGGTTTATGCATTAACAAGTCTCCTAATATATTTCTCGAGCTACACTTTGTTGGGGAACTTAGGGTTTGGAATTGAATGTCATGGGTAACTTAAATTAAGATTTGTCTTGGTTGAACTATGATGACAAATGGTTGGTGGTTTAGTTTCTCGTGCAATTTTGCAAAAGTCTCCCTCAATCCTTATTTGGTTATGCAATAACAAGTCTCTTCATGTATTTCTTAGTTATCATAAATTCAATGTCATAATTCAATTTACATTATAATTAAATGACACAGTTTCAAGCCACTCAATGTTGTCTCTATATTTTAACAATTGTTTTTTTTTATAAAGTCTTTGTTAGCATTTCTCATTAACCATATGTTAAATTATTGATGCTTTTTTTTTTCACGGTAGGGCGATCCAGGTGGATATTGGTGGCCACCCACCTATTCCAGCTAGCTCCTCTTGTCAGTTTTTAGTTCAACACGTTCTTCTGCACTTCTTTGTAATTGTGGGTTCTACACTTATGGGGATGTATGAAGCCCTACACATATTCCAGTTGGATACTGGTGGCCTCTCATCTAATCCAACTGACTTATTTTGTATGTTTTCATGTCAGCACATCTTGCTGTACTTCCAGGGCCGTTTTGGATCCCTAAACAATGTTTTTTTTTTTCTCACCAAAGTCAAATTGTAGACAGAGTCACAGTTTGATGGCGTAATGTGTATCTCTCTAAAATAACTTTCCAATGAGCTATCACCCACCTAAAACAGAGGTCATATGAAAAATTTACGACCCCGAGAAGTTGAGGTACCAACTTACCCATAAGGGCCCACATGACTTTTGGCGTTTCACCTCCTAGGATTAGGTTTTTGGATGTCTAGGGTTTTGACATTCATGAGTAATATTAAAAATGCCTCTGGAGCCTAATTGTAATCATTATTCTCAAACAAATGCATGTAATAGACACATCTCTTCTCAGAGATAGATACCACCATTCGAGAAAGTGTTTTAGTTCTGCAGTTTTACAGTTTCAACCTATTTCATTTATTCAATAGAAGATATTGTTCACTGGATATCTATGTTGTTCTTCACATCCCTGAGTTTATTTTATTCGATCTGTTAATTAGTTTGTTCCACTCCTAAATCCAGATCAGTGGTATCAAAGCGATATGCTCTTCATTTATTTTTCTTCGTGCATGTCCCCAACAAGATCTGGGTACAAGAAGTTGGGACTCGAACCAATAGATCCGTTGCAATATCGGCTATTTCGAGCTTGAAAAAAACCCATGGGAGACGAAAAGAAATATGATGGAGTAGGAGATCCTTTTAAAATTTTGATCGAGGAAGCCCTTGCACGACAAATGAACGAAATGATGGACAACTTTGCATAGATCGACCTTCGGCGGCTGCCCACAGGAGAATCATCTTCATCAGGCGGCCATGCAAGCCCCTTCAAGGTACAAGTAAATTTTGATATTTGATTATTTGAAGGACTGATAGATGTAGAGGCTATAGATAAATGGTTCAATCTACTTGAAGGGTATTTTTCGGTCCATAATTTTTCCGATAGGAAAAATATTATTTTTTCGCTCCTTAAGGCCATTCCCCATGTTAAGGACTGGGGGGAAACTTACTCTGAGCAAAGGGCCATAAAGGAATATTCAATATTTGTGGTTGCACCTACATGGGATTCCTTCTAGGATGCCATTAAAGAACAATACTACCCTGTTGGAAGCTACAAGGACCAATACACCAGATGGACCACCCTGCGTCAAGAAAGGGACCAGATAGTACCATATTTCACCAATATTTTCCATACCCTACACACCAAGTTGGGTATCAAAGACTCTGAGAGACATCTGGTGCTCAAATACCGTGGCTGTTTCCATAGATACATTCAAACATAAATGGAGTTTATGGACATCGCTTCATTGGGTATGACTTATAGATATGCTGTCAAGATAGAGCATAAATTTAAGCAGAAGAGGCGAGAGTTTGGATCTACAAACTCCTCACAGCTGAAGAAGGGAAAAGGAGGCCCCAAACCATATAGAAAGGGACAGAGAAAAGATGACCACTCTCATGAAAACCATTCCAAGCCGCAACACAAGAAGGGCAATGAGAAGACAAAGAAGGACATGGGAAAATGGTGTGAATACCATAAAATCCCTTGGCACAACACTGAAGAATGCCACTCCAAGTATTCGCTTGTGGCAGAGATGAAGGCTTCCGAGTCAGAGGCCGATTTTGATTCTGAACCAAATCTAGAAGGAGGGAAGCAGATTATCGATGCTGAACCCAGTGCCACTGTCACTACTACCAAAGTCCAACCAAGCGAACCAGAAGAAACAGAGGAAGGGGAACACCTATTCCACTCACAAATTTGGGTAAAGGGGGATCCACTTCATTTCATTTTCGATAAAAACAATTAGAAGACCCCGATCTTAGAAGAGGTCATCAAGCGACTAGACTTGCCGATGAAACTGCACCTGCAACCCTATACCATCAGCTGACATCACCAAGGAAGATATTTCCGTGTCATCCTTTAATGCCGTTGGCACTACGACATCAAGTGTTACGTAGCTAGAGAGATAGTGGAGGCCATTCAATGTAAGGTGGACTAGGTCCACTATATTATTAAATAAGGCCCATAATGGTAGTTATATATAATAAATGGGTAGTTATATAAAATAAATGTAAGAGGACTTCTTAGAAGGGTCTGCTTCTAGAATATTCCTCCTCTACAATGTTCTTAGGTGATGGTAGCACTATATAAAGGGGTTCAAGCAATGGAATGAGATATGAAGAAAAATATTATATCATGAGCTATAGCTCAATAGGAGGATACCCCCTTGAAGAGGCAAGTGAACAGGAGAGGATCCCTTCCATAATAGGATCCATTGTATGGTGTTTCCCTACCTCAAGGGTTTTGATATAATAAAGTGGTGGTTTTCTATTTTGTTCCATATATATCTTGTGTGGTGATTGTATTTAGATATCTTGTATATCTACTGTGGTGCTTTTGCATTTAGTATCTGGTACTTAACAAGACTAGGTCCACTATATTATTAAATAATGCCGACAATGGTAGTTAGATATAATAAATGTAATAAGACTTCTTAGAAGGTTTTGCTTCTAGAATATTCCTCCTCTACAATGTTCTTAGGTGATGGTAGCAATATAGAAAGGGGTTCAAGCAATGTAATGAGATATGAAGAAAAATATTGTATTGTGAGTGGTAGTTCAATAGGAGGATGCCCCCTCGAAGAGGCAAGTGAACATGAGACGATCCCTTCCATAATATGATCCATTGTATGGTGTTTCCCTACCTCAAGGGTTTTGATATAATAAAGTGTTGGTTTTCTATATTGTTCTTGTATAACTACTGTGGTGCTTTTGTATTCAGTATTTGGTACTTAACATCAAGCCCTTCAAAGATGAGGTATTGCGTGATATTTCTCCCCTTGAAGTTTGTGATGTTATTTTAGGACAACCATATTTGTGTAAGCATCATGCTGTGTATGAGTCTAGGCCCCACAATGTTATTATTACTTTGGGTAGATAATTCTACAGGATACCAAAGGTAGCGCCGCATACCACTATTTCCTTAATCTCTGCTAAGCAATGCGGTAAGGTCATTTCACAGACCAGGAAGTTCATCTTCTTTGTGATCCGTGATCACAGTAAGAAGAAGGTCACTGCCACATCCGTGGCCTATACACAGAGCCTCTCTTTGCAGTAGAAGCAAGTGGACGAGATTGTGGAAGAGTACGGAGACATCGTTTCCTCACCCACCGGGGTACCAATGCACTGCCAAGTCAAGCATCCAATTGATCTAAGCCCCAGTGAACCTTTGCCTAATGGACCAGTCTATCATCGTTCGCTGGTGGAAAATGACAAAATCAAGCGTCTGATCGAGATTTAGGAGCAGAACAAACCGATTAAAAGACTGAATACAATAAACACAGAGATATGAAGAACAACACAAATATCCAATGAACAATATCTTCTATTGAATAAATGAAATAGGTTTAAACTGTAAAACTGTAGAACTGAAAGACTTGATCAAATGGTGGTAAATATCACTGAGAAGAGATGTGGCTACTATGCACATCTGTCTGAGAAGAATTATTAGAATGAGGCTCCAGAGGCCTTTTTAATATTACTCATGAATGCCAAAACCCTAGACATCCAAAAACCTAACCCTAGGAGGTGAAAAACCAAAATTCATATGGGCCCCTATGGGTAAGTTGGTACCTCAACTTCCCAGGGTCGTAATTTTTTCATACGACCTCCATTTAGGCACGACATATTCCGTTGGAAAGGTCTTTTAGAGAACTACACATTACACCATCAAATTGTGATTCCGTCTACAATTTGACTGTGGCGACCCAAAAAAATAGTATTTAGGGATCCAAAACGGCCCTGGAAGTACGACAAGATGTGATGACATGAAAACATACAAAACAAGTCAGTTGGATTAGGTGAGAGGCCACTAGTATCCAATTGGAATATGCGTTGGGATTCAAACAAACCCAAAAGTGTAGAACCCACAATTACAAAGAAGTACATAGGAACGTGATGAA
>JASDQU010012407.1:143518-155774 GCA_032191745.1 Picea mariana
TAAAGTAGACTAAGATTTTTCAGTAAAAGAAAAGTTAAAAATTGATTGATAGCTAAAATACTGATTCACCCCCCCCTCTCAGTATTTTCCAATAGTCTCTTCATTTGATCCTTTCTGAGATGAGGCTTACTCTCGATTTGTTCTGAGTCTACAAGGAATTCATCATCTCTTATGGGGTATACTTGGTGTTGAATACCAAGTCTAAATATGAAAAGATGAGTCATACTTCAAGTGAGTTATGCTTCATGTCAAGGTGGCTTCATTATCCTTTGAAGAAGTCTACTGTGAGTTCTTGTTCTAATGTTTGATCATCTTTGGAGCCTTCTGCTCCTTACAATCAATCTCCATATGAGATACTATGGATCTCAAAAGATAGCTTTCTTCATCTTCTTTGGTACATGAATGTATATGGTCATGTACATAGTCTGCTTCATGTCTCATCTAATATGTTTCCTTCTGCAACCTTCACTATAACTTCCTCAGGGTTATCACCCGTGACCTGAAACAAGGTCAACAAAACAACAAGAAAGAATAATACTCTTTTGATAATGTGACACCCTATTTCCACCAGTTTGTAAATATAACTATAAATGTCCAAAAGACTATGGAAAACCTTATATGTGTGAATATTGATTCGATGGACCTTTGTTTGAAAGGTAAACGAATGTGAACCTAATTATTTTCTAAGAAAATGGACAAGTGTTGCATGACTAATGGAAGGAGGGTGTACCTAGAAATACCACAAATTCTATACGAAGAAAGGGTGAAGGGGACCAGGAATGGTTGCATTAGCCTTCACCAAAACAGTGCTTACTGGATTTAATTTCTCAGGACCAGAACCATCCTCTGACCCAGAAATGAATTATAGTCAAGCTGGTGGGTTGGAAGACCTCCTCAAGAGTTAATGAGGGATGGGGTGTGTAAGCACTCATATGTAAGGCTTCCAGACTTGACCGCTGACTGGGAATTTGGGCCACACATGACCCTGTTGAAAGATGTGAGGAGGGAAGGTGTGGTGGGCAGAGAGGGAAGGAGAACACGCCTGCGAAGAGTGCAGAGATGAGAAATGAATCTCGGGGATTCAAGGAAGAATGGAAAACTAAGCATTTTGGACACAGGAAATGGCAGAGAAGGTTATGATACAAGATGATAAATGAGGATAGTCCTCCTTTCTTGGTATCGTGTAAACCATTGCCAGGATCTTGCGGGAAGAGGAGAGTAACCTCTGTCTCTATTGTGGCTGAGCGAGAAGAAAAGGTTGTGTTTCAGAGCATCGTGGTCTAGCTCGGGGGTGGCTAGTTGTAAATCCGTTTGGAGTGATTGAGCCTACGGTTGGGTGGAAACGAGCACCCCTTCTAGTAGTCGCTTCACATTGTCTGATTTTGATATGTCTTTTCTCGGCTTTAAATTGTTGAGTTAGAATGATGAATGATGTCTTGGTTTTACACACACACACACACACACACACACACATGCATGCATGAACATCTCTGTGTGAAATGGCTATGTTATGCATATGCTTCCATATCCTTGGGAACTCACACTTCCCACTGATAAATTGTATGCCCACCTTCACTTTGGAGGGCTTCCCGGGCGTAAGTCGTAAAAAGGGTCGATATAGAAAAAATCGTGTATATTTGAAACCACCTATTTGAAGAGAATACTTTCCCCTGACCCCCATTGTCGTGTGAATTTCCAAACCCACGTCCCTCACCCATTCGGGGTGAGAACTCAGGAAAATAGTGATATGAAAATACTGAAAGGGAAAGGTTTTCCTTGTCTGAAGGATGGACGAGCAAGATCCATCCGGAAGGAGCTAAGGGCTGTCATGGCCATTGGCTATGGGAAAAAGCACGAGAGTTAACCCCTCTAGCCCCTCGGATCCACAAGTTTAGAGTTTGCGTATCGGTAGGACTATGGGATGGTGCGACCAAAAACTCTGACACCCAAAGTTGTGAAGTAACGTGGGCCATTGATCTATGGGTCCTTCGGGACCCACCTTGTCCATTGGATTTGCGAGTTCGGAGTTCACGCATAGGGAGAGAACATATCCCATTCGTCAGATATATGCACGGAGGACCATAGCTGTGAGATCTAGAGGAAAGTGCACGAGGACTAACCCTTTGAAAGTTCACAGGGGAGTGGACTTTTGCAAAGTTCCGAAGTTAATTGGAACTATCCATCATCCAAGGATAGGTGGCAGAAGATCCAGAAGTTCGAGGATTCAGATCTCGAAAGATTTGCAAGAGCCGCAACAATCCTATCCATCCATCGAGAAGGGACACGTGGCGAGAGATCAACATTATGCTGACTCACAACTCGAAAAGTCAGAGATAGGAGTCGTGAGAACTCGCGAAGTTTGATTTTGTGATTTGATCCCAACCATTGATCAAAGGGAGGGCGTGGACCGTTGATTGTCCAAGGAGATATCAGGGATTGGGAGAAGGTAGGTGAGCAACCCTCCAACTTCTCAAAATGCGAAGTCTTGATTCACGAAGAGTTGATCTAAGCCGTTGGGTCGTGAGAGATTGTGGACCGTTGATCTGACATCGGGAGTTCGGATTTCGAGATTCTGAGAAAAGGAGACAGACTAATTTCCACCTTCACGATACGTGAAGTCCTGAAGCGCTTGAGGGTTGGGCCCCGAGTCATAACAAGGGGTCACATGGATAGAGGTCAAGGAACAGAGCTAGCGCTGGGCTAGGCTATGAGTTCAGGAGTTCAGGAGTTGGGTGAGTCTAGGTGGGTTCGTATGTGAATACTCGACGATAACAATCAGGAAGCACCTTTTAGTTAGGCTTGTGGTCATGGGTAGTGGTCACGTGGAGGAGGTTTGCGCCTGGTGCTTGTTAGCGTGGGAGAACAAAAATGAAATTTTAGAGGCTTTACACTATAGAAGCTCCAGAACAAGGGCGGGTGTGTTACAAATTAGTATCAGAGCATGGTTACAACACTTGGCCTGTTTGGGCTCATGGTCGAGTTGCGTAAAGACCACATTAAGGGGTTTAAAGGGTGATAACCTTACTCCCTTCCTAAAAAGTCAGGTTAAGACCTTATTATAGAAAGTAATGATGACTTACTGTTGTGTGTGTATGTATGTAAAGAATGTGAATTATGTGCTAGTTATGAACTAATATAATGGTAGCTAACAACAATTGTTTTGTATGCACTCAAGTGGTCGATCAACAATGAGAAACTACAATCATATAGAATGGTGACACACCACGAAGTGGGGGATGGATCTCATAATAGAGATGAAGAGTCTGATGAGAGGAGGGAGGTAGAGACCCCTCAGGATCTGGCTGACACTGTGAGGAGTCTCATGGCCGAATTACAGAACTACAAGTCCGACAATGAGAGATTGATAAAAGAGCAAGAGAGGCAAACAAAAATCAATGCAGTTTGCTGCAAAGTTTATCCGACATACAAAGACAACTGCAGCATGGACTTGACACCAGTCATGTGGACCGACGACAGACAAAGAGGATTCGAATTCCACCTGAGATACGGAAACGTGGCCCTTTAAGTGGCCCCACTGGGAGGAGTACCTCGAGAAAGGTCCAACCTGGAGACAGGGGACAAGCGTAGGATGAATCCTCTGGAAAGGAAACTGGTGACTCAGAGGGATCTTCTAGTAGTAGAATCAGTTCACATTCTCAAAGAAAACAAAAGAAATGAAAGAATTCCAAAAATCATAATATCGAAGAATTCAGGAAAGCCAAACCACCCTCTTTCGACAGTGAGATTAAGAAAGGAGAGGAGGCGGAGGCCTGGCTTCTTGGACTAAAGAAGTATTTCAGAGTCGATGACTTATCTAAAAACTTGAAGGCCCGAGTAGCCACTTTCAACCTGAATGGAAAGGCTTCCATTTGGTGGGAAGACTTTAAGAATGTAAAAGGGATTCATGAACTAAAGAATTCTATGAACTCAAGCTGGGACAACTCACCATAGAGGAATATGTTAGCAAATTCCTTGAGTTGCTGAGGTATGTACCCTACATAAAAGTGAAAAAGGTAAAGGTGCAGTGATTTATCAGTGGGCTACCTAAGGACTATCAGAACAAAATTGAGTTTAACGAGCCAAAGACCCTAGAAGACACTATCCGAAAGGCAAGATATTGTCATGAACAACTTGGGCTTCAGATAGAACCTCACAAAGGCTGGAAGCAAAATAATAGTTTGGGGTTCCAGAAGAAGGGGTTTCAACCCCTAATATTTAAAAACTATAATAAGGATTCAAGGATGAGCTTTCCTACCTTAATAGTATGCCAGCGTAATTTCCCCTCCCAGAGCAGAAATAAACCTTTTGGATCAACCCCATGAAAGAATGATAACCCAAAGAAAGAACCCTTGAAATGTTGGGGTTGTGGAGAAGAACATATACCGAGGGATTGTCTGCACAGACATCAGAACTGTAGGAGAATTTACAATGTCCAAGAAGTTACCACCGTCAATGACGTGGCCAGGAGTATGCCATGAATTTATGCAGCAGTGGATAATAAACAAGTTGACCACCAAGCTTCAGAGGTGGAAATGGAAGGTATGATCGCCAACCATCTAGTTTCTATTTTAATTGACCCTGGTTCAAATTTGAGTTATGTGGCCCCTCAGGTTGTTGATAAGTGTAAATTACAACCACATAAACATGCTAAGCCATGGTTGGTACAGTTATCCACTGGCACCAAAATAAAAATAGCGGAGGTCGTACTAGCCTGCCAATTCATTGTGGATGGATTGCCCACCCAAGATAACCTTAACATACTTCCCCTAGGATCGTATGACCTGCTGATTAGTATGGATTGGATAGATGCATATAAAACTAAGATGGATTGTTACCACAAAACCTTAGAATGTGTAAATGAAGAAGGGAGAAAGATAACCCTCCAAGGGATTCAGAAGCCTGCCTAAGTGAGACGAATATCAACCCTTCAAATGAAAAATTATTGCAGAAAGGGATGTCCTCTATATGCAATACAAGTGTTGGAATATGTTGAGGATGAAAGACCAAGCCTAGAAGACCACCCCATACTAAGGGAGTACGGAGATGTGTTTCCAGAAGAGGTACCGGGTCTACCTCCGAGAAGGGACATTGACTTCTCAATAGAACTTACACTTGGAGCAGTACCAGTATCTAGGACCCCTATAAGATGAGTACACCCAAGATAGTTGAACTCAAACTACAACTAAAGGAAATGATGGAAAAAGGATACATTTGGCCTAGCGTGTCTCCAAAGGGAGCATCAGTCCTATTTGTGAAGAATAAAGATGGTACATTCCGACTGTGCATAGATTATAGACAACTCAATAAGGTAACCATAAAGAACAAATACCCCTTACCTAGAATCGATGACTTGTTCGATCAATTGGGGGGTTCTTCCATTTTCTCAAAGATTGATTTGAGATCTAGATACCATCAAGTCAGAATCAAGAATGAAGACATCCACAAAACCACCTTTAGGACAAGATATGGTCACTACGAATTTGTGGTAGTACCATTTGGATTAACCAATGCCCCTTCCACCTTTATGTGCTTGATGAACAATGTACTCAGCAAATTCTTAGACAATTTTGTATTGGTTTTTATTGATGACATCTTAATCTACTCCAAGAATAGAGAGGAACATGAGGAACATCTTAGACTTGTACTTCAAGTGCTAAGAGAGCATCAACTCTACGCCAAATTTAGCAAGTGTGACTTTTTCCAGAAGCAAATACATTACTTGGGCCATGTCATATCTGAAGTAGGGGTAGAAGTAGACCCTGGCAAGATCAGATCCATCATGGAATGAGATATTCGTCTCATTGAGATAGGCTTTTGAATCCCTTGGAGGGTTATCTTTCTCCCTTCTTCATTTACACATTCTAAGGTTTTGTGGTAACAATCCATCTTAGTTTTATATGCATCTAGCCAGTCCATACCAATCAGCGGGTCATATGATCCTAGGGGAAGTATGTTAAGGTTATCTTGGGTGGGCAATCCATCCACAATGAATTGGCAGGCTGGTACGACCTTTGCTATTTTTATTTTGGTGCCAGTGGATAATTGTACCAACCATGGCTTAACATGTTTATGTGGTTGTAATTTACACTTATCAACAACCTTAGGGGCCACATAACTCAAATTTGAACCAGGGTCAATTAAAATAGATACTAGATGGTTGGCGATCATACCTTTCATTTTCACCATTGAAGCTTGGTGGTCAACTTGTTTATTATCCACTGCTGCATAAATTCGTGGCATACTCCTGGCCGCGTCATTGACGGTGGTAGCTTTTTGGACATTGTAAATTCTCCTATAGTTCTGATGTCTGTGCAGATAGTCCCTCGGTATATGTTCTTCTCCACAACCCCAACATTTCAAGGGTTCTTTCTTTGGGTTATCAATCTTTCCTGTGGTTGATCCAAAAGGTTTATTTCTTCTCTGAGAGGGGAAATTAAGCTGGCGTACTATTCGGGTAGGAAATATCATCCTTGAATCCTTATTATAGTTTTTAAATCTTAGGGGTTGAAACCCCTTCTTCTGGAATCCTGAACTATTATTTTGCTTCCATCCTTCACGAGGTTCTATCTGAAGCCCAAGTTGTTCATAACAATATCTTTCCTTTCGGATAGTGTCTTCTAGGGTCTTTGGCTCGTCAAAATAAATTTTGTTCTGATAGTCCTTAGGTAGCCCACTGATAAATCACTGCACCTTTACCTTTTCCTCTTTTATGTAGGGTACATATCTTAGCAACTCAAGGAATTTGCTGACATAACTATAAATGGACAAAAGACTATGGAAAACTTTATATGTGTGAATATTGATTCTATGGACCTTTGTTTGAAAGGTAAACGAATGTGAACCTAATTATTTACTAAGAAAATGGACAAGTGTTGCATGAATAATGGAAGGTGGGTGTACTTAGAAAGACCACAAATGCTATACGAAGAAAGGGTGAAGGGGACCAGGAATGGTTGTGTTAACCTTTACCAAACCAATGCTTACTGGATTTAATTGCTCAGGACTAGAACCATCCTCTAACCCAGAAATGAATTAAAGTTAGGCTGGTGGGTGGGAAGACATCCTCAAGAGTTAATGAGGGATGGGGTGTGTAAGCACTCTTCTGTAAGGCTTCTAGACTTGACCGCTGACAGGGAAATTAAGGCCACACGTGACCCTGCTAAAAGAGGCGAGGAGGGAAGGCATGGTGGGCAGAGAGGGAAGGAGAACGCACCTGCGAAGAGTGTAGAGACGAGAAATGAATCTCATGGATTCAAGGAAGAATGGAAAACTAAGCATTCTAGACACATGAAATGGAAGAGAAGGTTATGATACAAGCTGATAAACGAGGATAGTCCTCCTTTCTTGGTATCATGTAAACCATTGCCAAGATACTATGGGAAGAGGAGAGTAACCTCTGTCTCTATTGCAGATGAGCGAGAAGAAAAGGTTGTGTTTCAAAGCATCGTGGTCTAGCTCGGGGGTTGATAGTGGTAAATCCGTTTGGAGTGACTGAGCCTATGGTTGGGTGGAAACGGGCATCGCTTCTAGTAGTTGCTTCACATTGTCTGATTCTGATAAGTCTTTTCTCGGCTTTAAATTGTTGAGTTAGAATGATGAATGATTTCTTGGTTTTACACACACACACACATACACACACACACATATGCATGTATGAACATCTATGTGTGAAATGGCTATGTTATGTTTATGCTTCCATCTCCTTGGGAACTCACACTTCCCACTGATAAACTGTATGCCCAGCTTCACTCCAGAGGGCTTCCCAGACATAAGTCGTAAAAAGGGTCGAGATAGGAAAAATCATGTAGATTTGAAACCACCCATCTGAAGAGAATACTTTCCCCTAACCCCCATTTCCATGTGAATTTCCAAACCCACGTCCCTCACCCGTTCGGGTTGAGAACTCAGGAAAATAGTGATATGAAAATACCGAAAGTGAAAGGCTTTCCTTGTTCGAAGGATGGATGGACGAGATCCATTAGAAAGGAGACAAGGGCTGTTATGGCCATTGGATATGGGAAAAAGTGCGGGAGTTAACCCCTCTAGCCCCTCGGATCCACAAGTTCGGAGTTCGAGTATCAGGAGGACTATGTGTTGGTGTGACTAAAACCTCCGACACTCAAAGTTACGAAGTAACGTGGGACGTTGATCTATGGATCCTCCGGGACCCACCTCGTCCATTGGATCTACGAGTTTGGAGTTCACGCACAGAGAGAGAACATATCTCATTCGTCGGATCTATGCACAGAGGACCATAGCTGTGAGATCTAGAGGAAAGTGCACGAGGACTAACCCTTTGAAAGTGCACAGGGGAGTGGACTTTTGTGAAGTCTCGAAGTTTCGAAGTTAATCGAAACCATCCATCGTCTGAGGATAGGTGGCAATTGATATGGAAGTTTGAGGATTCAGACCTTGAAAGATTTGAAAGAGCCACATCAATCCTAGCCATCCGTCGAGAAGGGACACATGGCGAGAGATCAACATTTCATTGACTCGCAACTCAGAAAGTTAGAGATAGAAGTCGTAAGAACTCACAAAGTCTAAGTTCGCGATTTGATCACAACCGTCGATCAAAGGGAGGGAATGGACCGTTGATTGTCCAAGGAGATATCAGGGATTGAGAGAAGGGAGGTGAGCAACCCTCCAACTTCACAAAATGTGAAGTCTTGATTTGAGAAGAGTTGATCTAAGTCGTTGGGTCGTGGGAGATTGTGGACCGTTGATCTGACATCGAGAGTTCGGATTTCAGGATTTCGAGAAAAGGAGACAGACTAATTTCCACCTTCGTGATACGTGAAGTCCCGAAGTGCTTAAGGGTTGGGCCCCGAGTCATAGCAAGGGGTCACATGGATAGAGGTCAAGGAACGGAGCTAGCGCTAGTCTAGGTTCTTAGTTCGAGAGTTCGGGAGTTGGGTGAGTCAAGGTGGGTTCATATGTGAATACTTGACGATAGCAGTCACGAAGAACCTTTTAGTTAGGCTTGTGGTCACAGGTAGTGGTCACGTGGAGGAGGCTTGTGCCCGGTGCTTGTTTGCGCGGGAGAAAAAAAACAAAATTTTAGAGGCTTTACACTATAGAATCTCCAGAACAAGGGCGGGTGTGTTATAGATAATACTAAATAAAACAATAACACGAATAATCATCATAGTAGCTCCTTTAGAGCTTTCAGTTGTGACCTGTCTGAAACAAAGATCAAAATTAAGAAATACAATACGAAATGAGATCAACACTCTTCTAGTGTTGTGATCAAACATTCATCCAAGGTAACCTGGAACTAAAACAAGAAGTTTCTCTTAGAGGATATGTTAGTTGTATCTAGTAAATGATTACATTAAGCATTTATCTCAATATGTTCACATGCTACCAAGTATAATGCTTTTCAAAGAACACTACCTCAACTATAATGTTTACTTGTAAAGGGGTAGTTATCAACTTGTCATGTGCAACTTTGAATCTTATCAACTTAATTAATCAAATCTGGAACCTGGAGCCTTGTCCTCAAGAATGAGTGTGTTGCTTTTCTTCCAAATCTCCTTCACTCAAGATGATGCGTGATTTCTTCAACCTATATTTTGTACTAAGACAATATGCTATCTCAACAGAAAGCTGGGTTAGAGGATAAACTCTATGATCTCAACTTTAATCAATCTAATACTTTGACTTAAATTTTGACCAAAGGTTAGTATGATGATCATAAATTCAACATGCAACCTAGATCAAAATAATGTCATAAAAAATAGATGCATATTAGAATAATCAAGCCTGGGTTGCATTATTCTTGTGAATGTGTTGGATCTTGAGATCCTTCTAGATATATGGCAAGAGATCCCTTCTCTTTCAAATACCCTTTAAATCTTAACAGTTTAAACATATGTGAATACATACCTCTGATAGTATTTGCAGGTAGTGGAACCATCTGGTAGCAACGATAATAATTACCAACTCTTAAAAACTTCAAGGGTGACTGCAACTGGTACTGCAACTGATACTTCAATTGATACTGCAACTACAATTGATTATGAAACTGCAATTGCAACTGCAACTTATGGTTTTATGAGGAAACCCTCATTTTTCAAACTTCAAATTTTGAAATTCTGATCCAACGGCTAGATGCGCTGAGCTGAGGCAAGTAAGCTAGTGCAGTTAGATTTTTGAAAATCCAAATTTTACCCCTTGAAACTGAGCTTGCAGAAATATGAATTGGTACTTATGGTACTAGTTCTGGTTTCCTAGTTTTCTAGTACTTCTGGTACTTCAATTTTTCTAGTTTTCTGGTACCAGTCAAAACTAGGGTTTGAGTTTCCAGAGTATATGACCATTGAAAAGGTGTGCTCAAGGTGCCAAAGAGTTCCCTAGGCTATGGCACACTTTTCTATATGGTTTTTAGGCTGATATTCATCTTCAACAAAATCCCTAATTTTCTTGGACGACAACAGTGACATTTTTCTTTATCCAGTGAAAGATGCTCTCTTCAGTTTAGCTCTCATACCATGTTAAGTTTTGAGCTATTATTAGGTTTCTTTTCAATTTACTAGATAACAATAACATAGGTAGGATCACTTAGAGAAACATAATCACAAGATACACAACATTTATCCTGGGAAAACCTCATGGGGGAGAAAACCCAACAAAAACTTCCTTAGTATAGATAGCCAATACAATTCCAAGACAATAAACCAAAAAACTAGAGAATATCCAACACTGAGCAATGCGCCTCTCTCTTCCTTCTTCTCCCAATTGCAACTACCAAAATTTTTCACTTGATGAGTGAATGAGTGAGTGAGCAAATGAGGTGTTGGCCTCATTTATTTATACTAACTAGCAGGCGCTGGAAAGGTGTCTCTTCACCGGGCAGGGCCGACTTGTCTTCTTAGTGGTTAAAACCACTTTAATTAGGCATGGGGGGCAACTTCTTAATTTTCACAATAAAATTAGGGTTTAACCAATCCACAAAAGGGGATTTGGTCAATTACAATGCCCGACATGATCAATCCACAAAAGGGGATTGATCTAATGAATAATGACTCAATAAATAAATAGAATACTCTTTGCAGTTACAATATTTCAACATGAGGTAACACAATAACAAAGGTTTTTTGGTGTAGAATTTGGACATCCTTTAATATGTATTGAGTCTCTCGTATGAATAGAATATGGACACCCTCTATAGTATATGAAGAAAGTAGAATTCCAATCCTCAAACTTTGAATGCACTTGTGACATTATTGCGTTGATACCATGACGCACAAGTGTTTGAGATATATAAGAGTCTATAGTGGTTTAAGCTTTATATATTTATTTTTATGGTTGTTTATATTATTATTAATGGACATGGAGTTTCTTCACTTTTGTGTGGAATATCTATGGCATTGAGATTTATATGATTTCAATCGATCTTTCTTTGCTTTATTCAATTGGAATAGAGCTCTTTTTGATAATAATGAAATAAATGAAGTGCTCATATGTGCATGCTCTGTTATCTTATCACAACAACACAATTGATTAAATGGGTTTGTTTGTAAAGTACATATTTTAGATTAATTTAATGATGTAAGTTCTCACCAAAAGTATATTATTCACAAAGAGAATTTAAGGTGAAGGAACCCTAATGATTTGAGTTTAGTTTTTTTTTTTTTTTTTTTTAATTTAAGCATAGACATAAACAACCTAAACATTACATAAACAACCTAAACATTCTAAACCAATTTTGTCTTTCTAATTACAAGTTCCTCTAATAAAAAAAATAGGCATAACCACTCTCATGAATACATACATACATATATGCCCAATTCCAAATTGAGCTTTAACTCCACAACTATATGATGACAAAGTTGTATAGTTTAAGGCTTTAAAAAATAGTCATGGTTAAAATCCATAGACCGTGATAGGGGTTGGGATGAAGCATGGTCTTACATAATACATACTCTTATATAACGATAGCGGTTGGAACGAATTGAGGTCTAACATAATACATACATGTATATAACGATATAAAAACATTTTTACTTATTTTATTTAGTCAAAAGGTTGGATCGATACTCCATTTCCAACGTAGTCTAAACGTTGTATGTTTTTTACTAATTCTAGCGAATTCAACGATACAATTGTCGGTGAAATCACAAATTTTTGATTGTTTAAATTGCATTTTTGAGTGCATAAATAGATTTAGTGCCTTCAAAAACCCCTGGAGCACTCAGATTATGTAGATTTAACAACTAAGATATATAATTCCAACAATTTATGGTCAGATTTCAGG
>JASDQU010012407.1:163655-189690 GCA_032191745.1 Picea mariana
TTTAGCTCGAGAGTTCACGTATGTAGTATATGTATGTTAATAGGTGTAAATAGGTATTTCAGGTTCTAAGTCTCCAACAATTCATATTTTGTGCTCTTAATGCTATGTCTCAAGTTGCGAGTCATGTAAATAAAGAGATTCAGTGTTAGTTGTTAGGGGTTGGTAGTGGGCGAAACATTCCAGATTGAATCTCTTCCCATTTCCAAGGAATTAGAAAGGTAACCTTAATGAATCTCTTTCTCTTCCCATTTCCAAGGCACTAGGAAGGCTACCTTAATTAATCTCCTTCCCAAGGCTATGGTAATGAAATTGCTACATAGAAATGCACCCAGGGATGATGCGCGTTATTGTGGCATCCTATACAGATAGAGCCATTATTTTCACGATAACACA
This sequence comes from Picea mariana, assembly GCA_032191745.1. Classification (NCBI taxonomy): domain Eukaryota; kingdom Viridiplantae; phylum Streptophyta; class Pinopsida; order Pinales; family Pinaceae; genus Picea; species Picea mariana. Next base: position 164,049 of record JASDQU010012407.1, read on the forward strand.
CCATCCTACATACACTAAATATAGATGCATTATTTAACATTTTAAACTAACAATTATAAAATTGACTTCATATTTAATTGATTTAATGGAGAAAGAATGATTCAGGAATCAATGTGATTTTTGAATTAGGGTTTGTTTTTAGGGTTTCATTATGTTGATATAGTTTTGAAAGCAATAAGTAACTATTAAAACAATAAATATTAGAGTATAATATTTTGAATAATTATTAAAAAATTCAATAATATTCCTAAATAACTATTAAGATGAATATTGAATCTAGATCAATATCAAACTTATGTTAAAGGACCAACCTTCCCTCTCTTGCTAATTTTTGGAATACGATTTTGATTGTTCGGAGACTTCAAATTTAGCACCATCTATTGCATGTTTATTATGTATCATATAAATATATAAGATTACTTTTTAATGAGTCTAATATGAAAATGAATTTTATGATGTTATCGTGTTTTGATTAACATACAATTTACAAGCACGTTCTAGTAAGCCCTAGTTGGCCTCCCCTGCTATGGTTCGTTCAATATGGATGGTTCTTCTCCAGGGGGAGGGGCGTCTCCCCCTTCGAATGATGAGGCTTGTGCCTTCCACACCATGGTCACGACCTCTATTTATTAGTCAAACCCCCAACCCTCCCTCTTTGTTAAAAAACTTGATGAGATGCCAAATATTTCTCTTCCCCCTACCATGACTCAGAAAAAGGATTTGGCTCTTGCAGATTGTGGCTTGATCGATCAATTTACTGGTATCTGGCCTTCTCCAAAGTCGATTGTGATCTAGTTGCAAAAATATTGGTTTCCTTTCATCAAAGGTTCCTTCAAACACTTCTTCTGTGGGAGAGGATTTTATGCCTTCCTCTTTGAACAAAAGGAACACAGAGATTTGATTTTTCAAAGTGGACCATATTTTCCGGGAGCAAGAGGAATTTATTTAAACAAATGGACCCTTGATTTCAGTCCAGAGAATGATGTCCCCTGCGTTGTTCCTTTTTGGGTGCATTTACCTCACCTTCCCCTCCATTTTTGGAGTGATGAAGTCCTCCATTGCATAGGTAACTCCCTGGGTTGATATATTGATAGGGAGAAACAAAAATAATTTTTTTTCTCACGTGCCCAAATATGATTCRAAGTCGATTTAGAAAAAGGAATTCCTAAAGAAATGATCATCTTCTTGGAAAAATGGCAGCATATGTAACATATAGACTATTAAMAACTTCCCTTTAAATGTAATATTTGTCATGAATATGGTCACTTCACAAAGAGTTGTAAGAAATCTCCTCCTCCTCCTACCCCAAGAGGTGGGAATGAGGAGCAGTGGTGGGCTGTGCAAAGAAAATTTGGTGTTGGGGGTAGCAACATGAATCCTTCTGGTTCTGGACCATCCTCTAGTCCCTCCCTTAACTCTCCAGGTAATCCTTCCAAGCCTTTTGGTAACCCTCACTCAGAATCGATAGTTCCCCAAAGACATAGCTTTGAAAACCTCTCACAAATGTTAGGTAATTGTTGGACATGCATTTTGAATAACTAAGTTTTGAAGAGCGCTTGAAAAAGAAGAAAAAGGGAGCATTTTTTGGGGTCAAAGAAGAAGTCAGAGCGCACACAAAATCATGAAGAACAATAATTAGGCATGCAAAAGCAACATGCAGGAGAAAAAGAAGGAAAATCAACATGATTGAGAAACAAAAGAAAAACAACTAGGACACATTAGGGTTTTGGGATAAACTATTAGGGTTATGAGCCCTAACTCTATGTATAAATATGTAATGGGTTGAGGAAGAATAGGCTTATGAAAAAAGAGGTATTAGGTTGCTTATGAGGGAGAATATTTACTTAGGGGTTTTGAGATATTTTGAAGAAAGAGAGGTGTGCAATGTAGAGTGGTTAGGCTAAATTGAGGATATAATATGATGTACCTATTGTAAGTGCAGTGCACAGGCCTGAGGTGATAACCACATGAAGAATAATATAGAATCCAGTCATTGTAGACATAGCTAAAGGATTGGGTGATCCAGATTATTTTCGGCACAAAATGAGAGCGGAGATATAATAAAGAAATGCACAGAGATATCGTAGATATCCAATAATATAACATAAATGTATCAGAGATGCAACCATAAACACATAGATACAGTAATACATGATTTCTATTAATGAAATAAATGTAGAGAGACTGTAAAAATATAGAGTGAAAGACTCGCTAGAATGGTGGCAGCTTATCTCTGAGAAGAGATGTGACGGCTACTCACATCCATGAGAAGATGATTATTAAAATGAGGCTCTAAGGGCATTTTTAACATAAGTAAAATCCAAAACCCTAACCCCAGAAGATGAAAATCCAAAAGGTTTGTGGGCCCCGATGGGGGTAGTTGTTACGTCAACTTCCCAGGGGCGTAACTTTTGCATACAATCTTCGTTTGGGGCACTCGATAGCTTGTTGGAAAGATCTATATGAGGACTACAAATTTTGGGTGAGAAACAATGATTTATGCTTCATGTTCCTCCCCGTTTTCTCAAAAAACATCATTTAGGGCCTCAAAATGGTTCCAGAAGTTCAGGACCCGAAAAACTGCTAAAAATAGTAAATTACCAAAATTGCCAGAAAACAATTTTGAGCCAATTGGAGAAGGTGGGTGGCCACCGATATCCACCTGGATCATTGGGTGAACCACATTAAATCCTGTTTCTGAATGTTTCCTTTGATGTGTTTGTTCATGGATGTTCTATTTATGCATGATTAGTATATATATGTTTACTATATGATTGATGCACAATAATAATGAATGATACAATGCGTTACTTATGTTGCAATATACGTTATAAGGGTTTTCATAGTATATTTTGTTAACTAATCAAAGGGTATGAATACATATATTGGGCACAGAGTGGATAAATAGTAATGGATATGATGATAGCCTCACATCCCCACGCCCCTGTAGAAACTTGGTTCTTGTACCCCCAATAGATGCCTAGGTGAGACTGCACTTGCATGCAAGTGATGCTGAAAGGGATGATATCTAAATGGTTTTGTTGGTTTAATAAAATGAACCTAGGGTCTTCTAACCACACACCAAAATTAATGATGAAGATCCATATTATGTGGTTATGATTGTGGAATCTGCACCTTGGGAGCCTCCTTCAGTCCAAACTCACTTTGTTCACCCTCAACCAAGGGGGAGGTGTCTCTTAAATCAAGGATTCTGAAGTAGGTCATTATCGATCCTTCCTCGATTGAGAATGTGGCCCTAATAATATTGGGCCTAGAAGAAGTAGAAAATTACAATGACGTTGAGGTTACCTTTCCAAATCATAAAGGTAAGGACTATGACACTAATTATTCAGTTGATGATGATTTAGATGATATACCTTCTAAATAATTTGTGCCAAGAAGATCAGGGAGGAAGGAAACATAGGTTCTTCTGGAGGAACATGTAAACAAAGACATTCAGTTAGGGTCCCAACAAACCCTTCCCAAGATGACTGGATCTTCCAAGTCACCGAAAATATCTGGAAGTAATATTGCATATAAAGGGGGTTCCTCTCATATCCCATCCAAATAATGATTTCAGTCTCTTTGAATTGCATGGGTTTGGGTAGCGCCCAAAGTTTTTTTGCTGCTTGGTATCTTATTAGAATTGAGAATCCATCTATACTCTTGCTCCATGAGACTAAAATGAAAGCAAAAGAAGTTAGGGAAATATTGTTGGGGTTTTGGAAACAGTGTGGGTCTATCGTTGAAGAATCAAAAGGAGCCTTTGGTGGCCTTTGTACTCTCTGGAATAAAAATGAGGTTCGTCTGATATTCTCCCTTCAAACAAATCATTGGATTTTAACTAAATTCAAGTATGTTAATGATGAAACTAGTTTTGTGGTTATTAAGATATATATGCTGGTTATCCCCTTGGAAAAACCAACATGTTGGAGTTCTATTTCAAATCTTAAGGATTTAGGCCTTATTATGGACAACATCCTTGATGGTGATTTTAACACTATTAGGTCCAACATTGAAAACATAAGTGGATTCTTTGGTAGAGATCCCTCCTAGGAAAAAATGGAGGAAATTATTTAGGATTGGGATCGTATTGATGTCCTCCCTCAAAAAGGTAAGTTCACTTGGATTAATAAGCACTTTGGTCTTGGTCATATTGTTTCCCGTCTTGATTGTTTTCTTGTTCAAAATCATTTTCTTTCTTCTTATTCCTCCATAAAATCCTTTATCCTTCCATCCATGACCTCAAATCATAAACCTATATCCTTGCACCTCCACCTTCTTCTAGATTATGGCCCCTTTCCCTCATCCTCAGTGTATTGGTTCCCCCAATGTTGATCATTTGGTGGTCAGTGCCTAAAAAATTTGTGTCCCTGGAACCCCAATTTTATTTGGGAGAAAAAACTTAATATGGTTAAGCTATCTCTTAAGCATTGAACAAAAACATCCTTTAATGCTCCTACCAAGGACAAAAAAGAATTATTGGGAAAGCTGGAATCTCTCCAATTAAATACGAACGAATCCAAAATATCTGAAAATTTGTAGCAAGAAGAACTCCACCTTTAGACTCAAACCCAACATGAGCTCAAATGGGAAGAGGAATATTGGAGAATAAAATCTCGAAGTCTTTGGTTGATAGTGGGTGATCGAAACACTAAATTCTTCCACAATCAAGCTCTTTGGTGGTTAAGAAAAAACAATGTGGTTTCCATTACCTTGAAAGATGGCTCCAGGTTAACATAATTTGCAGATATCAAAAAGGTTTCCCAAGCTCATTTTGTTGATATTTACAATCAACGGGATGAAGCAAAGATTGGGAATTTGGATTCTATGTTAGAACATATTCCTTCCAGCATCTCTAAAGAGGACAATCAGTTTTTGAATCATCCGATAGAGGAAGTAGAGGTGTTCACTGCAATATGAAGCCTTGGTCCAGACAAGGCCCTTGGGTCAGATGGATTTCTTATATCCTTTTGTAAGCATTATTGGGAACTCATTAAGCATGATATTATCAAAATGTTGCACTATTCTCACAACTCCTTTAATATTTGGGGTAATACCAACTCTTCCTTTTTGGATCTAATTCCTAAAGAAATTAATCCCTCCTCCTTCTCTCATTTTCTCCCAATCTCTTCATGTAATTATTCATACAAAAATTTAACCAAAATCATTGTTGCTCGACTTAAAAAGTTTTTTCCCAAAATTATATCCCCTAACCATGGAGGGTTCATGCATGATAGACAAATCATTGAAAATGTAGTTTTAATTCAAAAGGCCATCCATTCAAGCTTCATCGCAAAGGATAAAGGCATGGTTATTAAAATTGATATGGCTAATGATTTTGATCGTGTTAGACATTATTTTCTTTTTCAAAACCTTCGAAAATTTGGATTCAATGTTCATTTTTTCAAGTGGATAGCCTCCTATATTGGTGCTCCTTGGATTCCTCCTCTTGTAAATGGGCAACTGACCAACTTTTTCCAAATCAATAGAGGTCTGCACCAAGGTTGCCCACTTTCAACTATGATCTTTATCGTCATGGAATACACTTTAAGTCGAAGGCTAGAGTATGATCTAGGAGTTGGACATATGCTTAGGCTTCAGATGGTCCGTGAAGTCAAAAGTCTCAACCACTCCCAATTTGTGGATGACATATTGTTGATGGGGGGAGCCTCACATATCATTGCATCAAGGCTTAAATTGGTTTTGGATTATTTTCTTGATGCCTCTGGTGGAGTTGTCAATCGTCGAAAATGTTAGGTCATGGGATGGAATACAAGAGCTCAGGTTATGCAAAATGTTTCAAGAATATTTTAGTTTCCACTTGCTGGTGACTGAACTTATTTTTTTTATCATGGCATTCCTATTTCTCTCAAGATATCAACTTCCCTTTATTAGAACCACGTCTTGGAAAAAAATAACTCTAAGTTTACTCAATGGAGCTCTAGATGGTTAAATCCAGTTGGATGAATTGTTCTAATCAAAGTTATTATCTTTGCTTTGCATCTCTATCAATATTCTTCCTTGCTAGCCCCGAAAGGAATAATAAATCAATTTGCAACAAAGATAAGGAAGTTTCTTTCGCAAGGAGGGAAGTCAAATGAAAAAAAAATTCATCTGATTAATTTGAAACAAGTCACAAATCCTAAAGGAAGAGGAGGGCTAGGTATTAGAGATCTAGAATATATGAATATCACTATGGGAGATAAATTGTTATATAGGCTAATTAAAGGGAGATTGATGTGGTGGAAACAAGTCATATGGAAGATATATTTTTTGGGTTCTAGGAAAAGGTGTTTGGAAAGACCACCGAGAGTGGCTACAGGTTATCCAATTTTATAAATCACTAGTAGCAATTCCAGTCATCGACAACAACCTCAATTGGGTTCCAAGCAATGGTAGACTGATCAAAATTTGGGAAGATATCATCTTGGGATGGGATCACCTCTCCTCTCAGTAGGATCTTTCCACTCTTCGAACTTGGATGAATGAACAATGAATTATAAAATTATTTGACATATATTCATGGGACACTAACTCTAGTAATTGTGCCAGATGGAATCTTGCACAAGTTCCAACTCCCTTGGCTCACCTTTCCCACCAATTTGTTCAAGCTTTGAATGGTTGTGCTCCTCTTAATTTGGATCTTAGAGATTCTAGAGGTTGGGGGGCTTCCTCCTATTTGGTCAAAAAATGTTTTTTCTATCTAATGGAAGGAAGTTACCTCTTCCCACTTTATTCTCTACGATGGAAGGTTTGGCACTCAGATGGATTACCCAAGATAAATACCTTCATTTGGATCCTTTCTCACGATATAAACCTTGACTTATGATAACATTAAAAAACTTGGTATTATTGGCCCATCCCGCTATGTCCTATGTCAAAATGATGAAGAGACCATTCCACATCTCTTTATTCATTGTAATTACGTCAAAATTTCCTGGGGATTTTCCCTTGGGGATCTCTTCCAACATGTTGAATGTCCACACAATTGTGAATATTTCTTCTCTCAATGGAGACAACGATACATTGGTAGTTTTCATTTGAAACCTTGCTTTATGCATCTTTGGTTGGCCCTCCCTCAATATATGTGTTGGATAATTTGGCTAGCTAGGAATAAAGTGACCTTCCAGGAAGAATTGCAACCACCCAGACAGTCAGCGACCAAAGCTTTCTCTATCCTTGCTAAATATATGTATTCTCACATACACTAATAGGACAAATCCTTGGATTCTTATGAAGCTCACTAGGTGAAAAAATTTAAAATCTCTTTAGATCCTTTCTCTCTCTCGTGCTATTCAGACTACCCTCCCTAAGTGGGTTCTCATAAAAATGGTGACATAATTTAAAGACTAGCTTGCAAAAAAAGAAGTTCCTTTTCTTTTTTTTGATTGTGCCTCTTAGAATAACCTTAGGGTGGCAAGCTTGGGGGCGGGGGGAGTCTTCTCAACCTCAGAGGAGATTTGATATCTTCCAACGCTTGTGGATTGGGGAATGTATCTAACAATATTGTTGAAGCATGTGAGTTATGGAAAGGTGTTTTCATTTCCAAAGAACGATATGCCACAAAAATTGTGGTTTTTTGAGATTCTATGATGGTTATTCGAGCGATCATCAAGAAAGCTCAGACAAAAAATAATGTCTTCAAAAACATTATTTCCCACATCCTCCCTCTTATTGAAGGCTTTGAACATTTCAATATTTTTCACATTAAAAGGGAGCTAAATTTGCTTGCAACTCATTGGGATAAGGTTGGGTCAAATCTAGAGGCCAATGCTAAAGAGATAAATGAGAACAAGGGGGTGCATCCCATTCCGTAGCCTGAGGTCTCCTCTCAATTTTTATTGTCATTTATGTCTACTAGTGGTTTTATGATGTTGGGAAGGCTACTACTACTAGTCATTATGAAGGAATAATTTTCAATAGCTCTTAGGATCTCGGTACAATTCCCATGGATACTTCATATCCAACTGCTCAAATATAAAAAAATTAAGATTTTGTCTCCTCATATTAGTGAATGTATTTTAAAACTCTCTTTCTCTTAGGACAATTTGTTAAAAAGGTCATTATTTTGTCTGAGAAGGAAGTTTATCTGGACAAAAATCCTTCCTTATTTCCTCCTATTTTGGCACTATGTATAGGCCTTGAGCCAATTTTGCCTCTTGTATGATAGTTAATTTCCTCGACACAACCCTTTTATCAAAATAAAATTCAGTTTATTAAAAAGAAATGAGTGTAATATGACAAAAGTAGTCAAGTTTTGGACATCTCTTCATTCATCTAATATTATTGTTCTTCGTTTTAGTAAATTATTGTTTTTCAATGATTCAAACATATTTTTTAAAACTAAACCATTTTATACTTTTTCATCCCCACAATGTCATATCATATCATCCATTTTCAAATTGTTTCAAATGTAAAATAACAAGAAGTATATTGGGATTAAATATATTATTGAGATAATAGTCAATATGAAGAGTGTCATGACCCCACAATGTGCCTTGCGATTGTGCATCTCTTGAGGGCGTGCGACACCGCAATGTTACTCACTTGGCTACTTGGAAACATCATGGATACTTTGTCCGAAATACGACTCTTCACCTAGAGCATACCCATACTTCGTTCTAAGCTACCAACGAGTCACATTCCTACTCTAGTGCAACTCTTGTATACTTAGATAGTTGTTAACAACTTTAACACTAAGTCATATATAAGCATGCATCCATGAACATGATAATCCAAGAGAACAACAATGGAACAAACAAAAGACATACACATAAATAGTGCGAGTGGCATGAACCATTCCTAACACTCGACTAAGTCTTTGTTATTGTGAAACAATTACCATTACTAGCTCGATTTACAACTTAGCAGAGTCACACAACTCGCCTCACCTCACGAAGAAAATAATACACATATTCTTCACACCAATATTCTTTGTCACAACCGTATTCGCAACCTCCTACAATGCACCTCATATGTTCCCTCAATAATAGACTTGTTATCTCTTCATTTCGACAGAATTCACAGATTTTGGTTCTGCATCGCACATGCCTCCAATCGACCTACATTTCCAAACTTCCGTAAAAATGGCCCAAAAGAAGGTCACCCAACTATGTCCACTGAATCCACCTCAAGGAAACACAAGTCCTCCCATGTGGAGTGACTTGGATCCTTTATAGATCTCTCCCCTCTTCATTGAAGCCTTCCTCAGAACCACAAAGCTCTTCTTTCTCTCCTTGTCTTCAAATCTTCAATCATTGGTTGTGTGCCCTTGTTTCACCTCAAACTCTACTCTCAGCTTGTACAAGGTGTGCACCCAACTCAACCTTCCACCACACCATCAATCAAAGCTCTATCGTAAGTTTGATGCAAAGTATGAGATGAACCAATTCTCTCCACTGAACAGTTCACCAAGTCTTCAAACGTTCCCATCGAATTGACTTCACAATGAACTGCCTTCATAGTTTTCTCCGATACCATATGCCATGTCCATACAATGTGCCTTGTGATCATGCACCTCTTGAGGGCATGTGGCACCATGATGTTTCTAACTTGGTTTCTTGGAAACACCAAGGATACTTCATTTGGGCTATGCCTCTTCACCTAGAGCATATCCATACTCCGTTCTAGGCTACCGACGAGTTGTACTCCTACTCTAGTGAAACTCTTGTATAGTTAGACAATTGTTAACAACTTTAACACTTAGTCATATATAAACATATATCCATGAACATGATAAGCCAAGAGAAAAATAACGAAACAAATGAAAGATATACACAAAAATAGTGCGGGCGACACAAACCATGCCTGACACCCGACTAAGTCTTTTTTTTTGTGAAACAGTTAAAATGTGAGCACTACCAGATCGATTTACAACTTGGCAGAGTCACACGACTCATATCACCTCACTAAGACACTCATACACATATTTTTCGCACCAAGACTCTTCGTCGCAACTGTCTCCACAACCTCCTGCGGTGCACCTCAGATGTGCCCTCAAACACATAATTGTTGTCTCTCTGTTTCTGCTGACTTCACGAATTTCAATTCTACCTCACACATGCCTCTAATAGACCTGCATTTCCAGACTTCTCCAAAATCGTCCCAAAATAATGTCTCCCAACTCTGTCTATCGAATCCACCTCAAGGCAACACAAGTCCTCCCATGTGGAGCGACTTGGGTACTTGATGGAGCTCATCCCTCTTCTTTGAAGCCCGCTTAAAAAACATAGAGCTCTTCTTTCTCTTCTTGTCTTCAAATTTTCCTTCCTTGGTTGTGTGCCCTTGTTGTCTTATAGGGACTCCAAAGGTCACCATTGTGAAACACCACATCCTTTAGGGGTGTTGCACCATTTTGTGAACCCATGTGTCCAAATGAATCCTTGCACCCCTTCGCGGACCCAGTCTCCCAAACGAATCGTTACGCCCCTTCCTGGACCCGATAGTGCAAAAAAACCCATGCACACGTCAACCGTCATGCCCCTTGGGACCAACACGCCCAACCTTGGTGAGCCCCTCATGCTGGAGTGCACAAAATTTTTGGTTGCTTCATACTTCGGCAAGCCCCTTGGTGCATTCACATGCCCAAGGTGTCCATTTTCCCAACTTGGGTGTTGGAGCAACCCCAAGTTCCATCTCCTTGAGGACTTGGGCGAGGGTCTCTGCACCCATCTAACCAAAGTCCTTACAAAGAGGATGAAAGGCTTCTCAACATAGATAATTATTCTTTAATTGGTTCAAGATATATAATTATTCTTTGATCGGTTATCAAAATGAAGAATGTTTTAAAATATAAGAGGTCTAGGTTTATACTACTGATATGTTCCAATCATGGAAACTAAAAGAGAACGCAATATCAATAATTGAATATTTGCAGTGATTTCAACAATGATATAGCACAAAACAATAGGGCATGTTGATTTCAATGATGATATTAAAAAAACGATTTAGAGAAGTAACAGAGTTGAAATGATTTCAACAATGATATACCACAAAACAATAGGATGCATTTATTTTAGAGATGGTACAATGAAAAATGATTTAGAGAAATTAGTTGTAATGATTTCAATAATGACATAATGTAAAACAATGCAATACATTATTTTAGTGATGATACAATGATAAATGATTTAGAGCAATTAATTGCATCGATGCCAATAATGACATAATGAAAAACAATATGCATTGATTTAAGTGATGATACAATGAAAAATAATTTAGCATAATCAAGTAGTTGTATTCATTTTAACAATGATATAACATAAAACAATAGGGTGCATTGATTTTAGTGATAATACTGTAAAAAATGATTCAGTGTATTAATTAATTAAAGAAATGATACGAAGGAAATTAATCCTCTATATTGATTTCAACTATGAGATAGTGCAAATTATCAAGTGAAATGAATTTAGTAATAACACAATGAAAACCAATTTCAAAACATATATTATAAGTTGAAGTCCTATACTTTCTTTGTTTAGGTGTGATTTATCTATTAGTATTTGCACATAAAACCATTATAATATTAACATATATAAAATGTGAAAAACTCAGGAGGTCTAAACTTCCTCAAGGTCTCACTTTTACTGCAATATCTCGAGTTAAAGCTTTGCACGGTCTTCGATTTCAACCTCCATTTCAATATGATCGATATGAAAAGATGGGAAAGTGTGCTGGTGTCTCTAAGAGCGAAAGAATATAGATTGAGATTAATTACTATGTAATATATGAGTTATTCAATATCTTCCTCATACCACTTCTTAATGATATGATGAGGTATATATGTTATTCAATATCTTAATCATTCGATTTTATTATTATTCAACATATTCATCACTAAACATTGTTACTTTGTTATTATTAGGATTCATAATGATGTAAATTTCAAAGTATCAAGTTCATCCTAAACATATACATATATATAATGATTATTATCTAAAAATTTCAAGTTCTTTCTTGCGACTAGAACCAAGGTAGATCCATCTTTACTCCGGATCTATCATGAGCCAAGAGGGATCAAATCCCACGAGGTGAAAAACTTTCCCTCAAGTTTTTCACTCTAAAAGGAGGTTTGCACCTCGAGGGATTTGATCTTTCTCGACCCATGATAGATTCGTAGTTAAGATGGATTTACCCGGTTACAAGTTAAATCTAGTGAATAATGACAATATGAATTCTCAAAAAGGGCACCAAAAACGTTTTGTATATAACACCCATGAAAAAGGCCATCGTGGTTTTCTCTAATACCAGTTTGTTGCAGTCACCTCTGCTATAGGTCACATAATTGAAGAGAACAACTTTTAAACTTAGTCAAAAAACAAATTCATTCACATCGAAAGTCATCCATAATACTCAAGAAAAATCTTATTGAATTACAAGACACTACTCCAGACTAACTCCCATCGTAAGTAGGGCAAGAAGGCCTCGAAAATACTCTCTCAACTATAGGGGACATAGTGCTATTTTTTCTCCCCAAGAACCCAAAGCTAAAACTCGCAAAAAAGTTCCTTTTCTCCCCCTCCTTTTATTTTTTTTTGGTAGATCCTCCTAATCTCCCATAAAATATCATTGAGAGATCCTTAGTAACTAGACAAAAATAGAGCATATGTAATAGATGACCAAATTTAGTAAAAATGACTCCTAAAATTACTGAACATAAATAATGAAAGTAACTCAAAGACATGAAAGAATTCAGTCACTGAATGTGAGAGAAATCGGTTAGCAAGGATGCTAAACTTCAATAAGATAAAATTGATTCAAAATGCATAATAAATAATGATTCTATACCGAGTAAGTAAAATCTATTCAAACTGTATTAATTTTGAAAAACATAAATTGTTGTATGATAACATAAATTGTGATTTTGTTAATGGTTTTACTCATGTTTCCACAATGTTCAAAGGATTTGGAGATCTCTTAATTTAGTCAAAATTTAAGACAAAATCCATCACAATTTTGTTTTAGGAAATTCTATGGAGAATGCTTCAAAAAATGCCTTTGCACAAACTTTATCCAACACAGATCTATATTAGTATTAATTTTTAAAAACAAAAAATATCTATAAATGTGAAAGGAAGGGTTTTATGGATATTACCTTGTAAAATGGGGAACAAATAATATGCCTTACACATGGGAGGAAATAATATCGAGTTGATTTGTAGCAAATATTAAAAGGTAAGGCTACAAATAAAAAAAAAAGCCTGCAATAAAATGAATTTGAATAAACAATAGGCTAGAATAGATATACATAAATGATAGATGTCTTTGTGCAGAAGAGAATTGAAAGAACAACAATCATGATAACTTACCATAAAAGGAATTATTCCTACATCTATGGTAAAGACTGAAATTTTTGATGTGACTAGAGCAAGGTGGAAAAGTTTACAAGTCATGAAAATCGTAGTGAAACCAGTACTAAGAAGCATAACTTCCAGACCTCTCAATTCTCTCCCAGGAGCAAATTCAAATATAAAGGCATATTTTATTCGTGTCCTCTTCCAAAGATACAGATTTTGACCATACATATAAGCATGGAAAAGTAACATGGAAAAACATAAAAAAGATAACATGTCTATATCAAAATCGTGAATCTCACATAAGCATCAGCATGGGGAGGAATCATATGGCCTAGCTCCTTGCAACCCTTCTCTATCCTAGTCTGAAGTATCTCTTACCCACCATTATTTATCTGCTGATATTTTTTTGTGACTGCCAAAAAAAGTTATTATTACTTTTTTGGATAAGTTATTATTACTTTTTTGGCTTGAATCCGGGGACATAAATATGGATGAAATCACAATTTTTTGTTGTTTAAATTGCATTTCTGAATGTAGAAATAGATTTAGCTTGCTGAAAAACCCCAGCGACACTAGGATTATACAAAATTAACCATTCAAATCTGTAGATCCAACAATTTCTGGCTGGATTTCGAGCAAAATTAAACGAAAAATATCCCCAAAAAGGACCAAAACATAGAACATTTAGCCTACGACTTTAGTTCATATCAAAACAAAATCCCCATAACCCGATCTTCATGGAATAAGAAGATCTATAATAGGCTGTGACATTTGGAATGTAATAGGCTGTGACATTTGGAATGTGCGTCATGGACCCACAAAATAATAATAGGAATAATAACTCCCAAGACTAACCGTTCTACATTTTAGTCCTTTTTACCCTTTTCTGAAATGCCTTCTGGTGCAAATCACAATTCTACTATGCTCACATTGGTGGGTGCCCTAGGGAAACGTCTAGGGTTTCTTGTCATCTTTTTCATTTTTGAAGATTTACTCCCATCTTGGAATATGGACTCAAATAAGTCCTTGAAATTTGTCTCAGATCATAGAACCCATTGGTTTGATGCAACTCTCTTATTCCAATCTACTTGTGTTTTATATTCTATTTGGATCTAGTTTCTGGCTTGTTGTGTCTAAACTTCACTAGCCCTACCTGCTCAACATTCTCGGGATACTTTTTCTACCACTGTTCTTATCTGCAACAATTATCAGGACCCATTTTTCTCCCTAACTACTTCCCAGGCTAATGTCTACTTCCGCATCATCCACATACACTACCCTCACGCTTTCAAGAATCCACTCTTGTTGCGTGAACTCTCCATAAAGCTTCGTCATTTATGTTGGAAATATTAATTACAAGTCGTGAGATTTAAGTTTACGTAGAATCTATCTATCATGAGAAAGTAGAGACGTTACATAGTCAGACACTTCAAGTAGGAGTGCTGGCAGGAGGGTTATTTAATGAGCTGATCTTTTATCTTTCTCCAGCCTTGTTATGCAAATAAGAGTCAGTCATATTTATTGTTGTCGTAATATTTTGAGTCAGTTTTACTTCTACAGGAAGTTTCTGTCTTCATATTTATATGTCTGAGTCTGTAGGTAGTTGATATACATAGAGAGAAAGTATAGTTGATAGATAGAAGCAACAACAACTGTGAAGGTAGTTGAAGAAGTTTGAGAGCACAAGCTCTATGTTTGAAAGTTTGAAGAAGTCATTGGAGAAGAAGCTAGATGTAGTTTTGTATTTTGTAATAGCGCACAATGCCCAAGTTGTTAATATATTAAGTATTTATGTGTTATGAGTATTTCTGAGTTCTGTTGTGTTCAAACATCCTGGAAATATCTTCTTTCTGTTTCTGCACAAGCTTAAGTAAGTTTACAGGTTGTTGAATCTGTATGACATGTGAGTTTATGTGTTGAGAGTAGTGCAGTGTCAAGAAATCGTTTTATTAAGTGTTATCATCATAGTGCGCAGTATACTGTGCAGTCTAGGTACTGCGCGATAAGTCCTGAGACTTCAACGACGAAGAATTTCACTGCGAGGTCTTTGTAACTGCGTTGCACAGAGTTTGTCTGCATGCTGTAGATCTAAGAATTTTTGTCATTTTTTATTTACTCAACTTCTTTCCCATTTTTATGGCTCTCATTTAACACAGGCCCTAGCCAACGTCCATGTGATCTCTTTGCATGGGACGTTACCCTCTCACCCTTTATTGTTCATTGGAAATCACTCACACGTTCCTTGAGGTTCCTTGGCTTACTTATATGTTGGGAAGTGAACTCTTGCATTCATTTATTATTATTATTTATTTGTGGTTTACCAACGTAAAAGGTTTAACGTATGTAACATGGTCATCCTTAACCCAATTGTACGTTCTAGTTATGTGAGGGCCCACTACAAAGTCAATGGTTGACTCAATGGTACACTCTGGTTATGTAATGGTACATTCTAGTTATGTGAAGGCTCGCTACAAAGTCAACTATTGATTTTTTGGTTATCCCTCCCATACCTTGGATCTACAATCGAGTTAAAGTCATGAATGAAACAATTATTATGTATACCATAGTTACCAAATTCCTTCGCATTGGGAAAAATATGATAATTCGATAATTCGATTCGAATTCAAATAATTCGGTACAAATATGATACGGTTCAATAAGGTTGGCACATGGTGATAGGTCGTTGAGAAAAGAAGAGGGTTTTTGGAGGATTAAGAGACGTGCACGTTTTTGTTGGTGGTTGGATTGTTAGGTAAAAGAGGCCTTCCCTTTTGCTTACCTGTTTCCTTCTTTTGCAGAAAAAGGATGGATCGACAGTCGATCCTTGCTTGGTATTAGGGGGATGGATTTACTGCCCATTCATATAGACCCCGAGACTACGTGACGTAGCGAGCCTGTGACATACATCTTTGATTGGAATCCTTTCTATATTTAATCAATCTCCTTCCTGCTAGTGCTCTCGTGGGTTTTATTATTATGTAAGGTTGGGGTGTTTGTGGGGTAGTTTATTATTCTTAAATAATAGAAGGGGGGTGAGTCAATTTAGCAAGAATTTTCATGTTTTTGAAGAACGACTAGTAGAGGGTGCCTTAATCCATTTACTTCTTTGGCCTCAGATTGTCCAAAGTTACTGGGAGTTATTTATATTTGAAATTGAATGAGTATGAAAATGAACATAATGTATGGATATGTGAGAGTTATTTATATTTGAAATTGGATGAGTATGAAAATGAAAAGAATGTATGGAAATGTAGTCAAATTAGTAGGAATGTAAGCATATATGTTTAGTTTTTAAGATGTGTACTGCCAAATTTTTTCAGAATTGAAAATTTTGAATTCAAATTTTTACAGTATCGTATCGAATTTGAATACCAATTCGAATTCGAATTCGAATGCGAACTTGGTAACTATGATGTAGACTTGTATGAAACAAGTATTATGTGGACTTGAAGTAAAGGACAATGTCACTTTCACTACGCCTTTTCTTCTGCACAAAGGCAATTCAATAGCATTTTTCTCTTTCCCAACCATGCATTCATGCTGGTTTTTTTCTTTTAAGGAAGCTGTTGAGGAACTAGTTATCACCATCACATAATCTATATGCATACAAATTCTGGTGCCTACCCCCTTTTTCCAAGTGGATACATGCATCTCTACCTAAATATGGTGGCCGAATGTAGGGATACCTTTTGGACCCATGAATCAAACTTACTCGTTTTTGCGACTAGTAAAATACCACTTAGATGCCATGGCCTTAGCATGGTGGCAATATCACTTTGAACTTGATACAACATAGGTGGCTAGTTCCAATTTTGAGTGCATTAACACTTGGAATGATTTTTCCCATGCCATTCAAAAATGTTTTTATCATCATGGATATAGGCAATAATTGATGTGTCAATGGTTGGTTGCAGTTTCACCAATTTTTCCGTCAAAGTGTGCAACTATATATTTAATTCTTCATGAAACTTCACATCCAACTTTGGATCAAAGACTCCCAAAAGGAAAATTGATTCTTAAATTTAATTTTGGTTTACTCTATAATTTTTGCCAAGAAGTGGATTTGGCTTTCTCTTAGAGAAACACCCTAGATCAAGACTTCATCAATGCTCTAGCCGTGGAGTGTAATCTTGAAATCCACCCCTATTTCCCTTCCTTTCTCCCACAACCCTCACCCTAGTGCTCTTAACCCTAACCCTCACCCACTAGCACAAAAAATGATCTCACTGAGTCACCACCCTCCCTTTTGCAGATCCCCCCTCATCTCACACTTAACTATAGTGAAATTCCATAAAACACACTCCCATTCTACTACATCTTGTCGAGCCTTGCAACATTAAGCCACCACCCCTTGTTAATGAATCTCTTTCAATGCTTACATCACCCATCCCTAGTGTATTACTATCTCGTTCATACCCTTCTCTTCCCTCCACCGCCAAATCCATATAAATCCCCCTTCCTTGTCATACCCAACAACAAACCAACACCCAAGTTTGGCACCTAGATGCACATAATGACTTAGAGATTGTCTTTCAACTTCTCTCCTCCAACCGTTATTTCTCCCAACCCCAGGATCTTGTTGTCTTTTGCCTCCACTTGACCTCCCTCTACCAAATCCATCTCTATACCCCCTCATAAGCATACAAAGCAAGGATTTAACACTGTTGGGATCTCAAATTCTCACACTGCACCTATGTTGCACATCCCTCTAGCTCTCTTACTAGCACCTAGGAACACTGCATAAAATATGGGTGCCAAAACATGATTCGTAAATGGTAAGCCTATGGCCCATCCATTTCATAAATGTGTATCCTCTACAGATATAAAGCTTTAATAAATATTTCTTCTTTGTTGTGGGTGAAAATTTGAGTGTAAACCTTCTCAATTGCTCATCATCAACAAATGAAGAATATTTGTTTCTAGATTACTTGTTGAAGGTAAGTTTTGCAAACCAAACATAACTTTGTTTAGTGCATACAAACAACTATAACTTTGCCCATTCATAATATTCATTCATCAAAGTCGTTAGGAAGATGCATATCACTTTGTTATTTCCATTGAGCTTGAGGCTGAATGAGTGTCATTTTCCTTTGACATATAATACCTAAATAAAGCACAACAATGGTCATAGATACCACTATGTATCTTTCTTGTTACACATGTAGTTTATAATAGAGCACAATCCAACACTCCTTATCAAGCGAACAATTCAAACCCGCGTTGTAGGAGGAAATTATGCTTTGCATAGGGCGAGTGTAATGCAAAGAGGTGTTATTGCACCAGGTTCAAATATAGAAAACAATTTGTTGGTTATAAATACAACCCAATGAAACAATTACCTAGATATAGATACAACCCATAAATGCAATGTAGTGACCCCATCACAGACAAATTGAGTTGGGAATTTAAATAATTAAAAGGGAAACCAACACACCACACAAGCAATCTCTCCATGCCAACAATCAAACAATTAGAGGATTGAGATATGGGTTCCATCTAGCTATTCCATCGAATAAAAATTGGTGATGACATTTTCTTTCAATTACCAGAACATAATACTTAGTCACTGCAACTCATCAACCACATAGATTTTAAATGCACCATAGACAAATATTTTTCCATGGAAACCCCAAACATTTTCTCAACTTTGATTTTTTTTTTAAATTCTTATTATAAATTTTACAAAGAGACTTTGGTGAGGAACGAATTCAGATCACAACATGACCACACAATGAGAATCATCACATCTTTTAGAAGTCATTCTCACCTACGGGTGACCATAGAAATACATAAACTTATGCAAACAAAATCTAGCATGGAGCAATATCACAATATGGTCTTTTTCTTCTTGGCTCCATAGTGGTTTAATAACTCACCATCCCCACTTCAACAATTTGTCAACAATTCATAACATCAACACTTGGATTCCTTGTTTACACAACATCACCATCCATTGACAAACATATTCATCTTCAATAATGTTGCATAGTTTGCATATATGTTTTCTCTTTTGTAGTTTAATTTATAATTTAGGAGGACATTAGAATGCATAGTGGTTTTATGTTTTGTAGTTTTTTTCCTAATTCAGAAGGAGAGAAAGGATGCTTTCAAACTAAACTAAGAGGAAATAATTTAGATGGATAGAATGTTCTTGCTCACTAGAATGCATCCCTATCAGTGCCCAACTAAGATAGAGAGCTCCACTTGATTTCCAATTAGATTAGTTTTCATTTACTTGATTTGTGGGCATGTTAGTTATTTAATTTCACTTGGAACTAATGTAGATGGATAGAGCGTTCTTGCTCACTAGAATGCATCCCTATCAATGCCCAATTAAGATAGAGAGCTCCACTTGATTTCCAATTAGATTAGTTTGCATTTACTTGATGTGTGGACATGATAGTTATTTAATTGCACTTTTCAAGCCTTTCTGATGCATGCCAATCGTTGGAGTGTGTGCATATTGAATGGATCTATTTGTATTGTTATGTAAAGGCCAATTTAATAGAAACCATTTTTCATTAAAGCTTTACTATTTACTATTCTTTCTTGTTATTTTCCATTGTTGAAGAATTTATATGCTTTCTTCAAGCTATATGCTTCACCATTCATTGGTTAAGAGGTTTAGATTTACATCAAATTGACATATTTAATTGGTAATAACTATTTTACCATTAATGTTTTAATCATTAAAAGTATAGATTTGTTTTAATGTTTTTTGTTAGATAAAAGCAAATGTTGCTTTGAATTTAGGTGTGGAAAGTATCTAAGAAATTGTTATCAAGAGGTATTCTCCTCTAGATTACCACCTTACAAAAATCCTGTTGGACAATTGAGGGGAGGGGGGGGGTGAATCACTTTTTACCGTGCTTAAACAATTATGCTTATTTTAAACTCTTTGTAGAACATTTAATGACAATCACAATAATGTAGGGAGGTAAGCAATAGAACATTCGACATCAGTCACACATATGAAATAAACAGAGACAGATATTTCTTGAGGAAACCCATAAAGGGTAAAAACCTNACCACCTTACAAAAATCCTGTTGGACAATTGAGGGGAGGGGGGGGTTAAATCACTTTTTACCGTGCTTAAACAATTATGCTTATTTTAAACTCTTTGTAGAACATTTAATGACAATCACAATAATGTAGGGAGGTAAGCAATAGAACATTCGACATCAGTCACACATATGAAATAAACAGAGACAGATATTTCTTGAGGAAACCCATAAAGGGTAAAAACCTTTTCTTCTTGGTATGATAAGTAATCTTTAAATTCTGTACAATATCATACATATGAGCTCCAACTCATTGTGAGGCTACAACCTCTGTTTTGCAAGCTACAACTTGCTAAGAGCACCAACTCTCTGTTTTCTCTAGCACCTACTAGAAGGAAGCACCAACTCCCTGGTTTCTCTAGCACCCACTAGAAGGAAGCACCAACTCCCTGGTTTCTCTAGCACCCACTAAAAGGAAGCACCAATTCCCTAAGTGTTCCAACACCAACTGGATGGAAGCACCAACTTCCAGTCACACAGGCACCAACATGTATAACAGAGAACAACAGTTCTCCCTTGTACCACCCTGCCACCCTGGTTTCTCTGGCTGCAACCAGATGGAAGCTACAACTCCCTGTGTTGAAGCACCCACTTGAACCTCTGAGGACAACAGTCCTCCCTAGCACCTCCCTACCACCCTAAAATATAAATATTTTCTACTGAAACTTATTACAGTGATTCAATAGTTGTCATTGGCTTACCATGCTTATCACTATTCTACTATGCTGCTCTGCTCTCCTGTACCAGTGTCTCTCTGCCTACATCTTCTTACGCTTTCTGATCTTCTACTTTTCTCTACAAGTGCACCTCAGCCTTCTTTTACTCTCTCAGCTATGCATCTCTGTTCTTTGCTTCTGCTGCGCTTTATGCTCTGTGTGCCATGTCCCTTCTATGCACCATTCCTCTTCTGTCCATTTCAGATGCTACACTTTGCCTCCTTCTACACACCTGAATCACTCTCCACAACAGCATTCATCTCTTCTTTGTTCTCCATTCTTATAGTCTCCGTGCACCTTGTGCATGCTATATGCGCAATCCTTCTGCATGCTCTACCAGCGCCATTGTTCTCCCCTTCGGGATATTCACTGCCACTCCACATTACCACCACTTCACTCCCTCGAGCATCCCCAAATATCTCTGTTCTGCATGTTCTCCTAGTGTCGAGTCCTCTTCCTGATCATCATTGCAACTCTTCAGCTTCTCTGGCTGTTAAACCCATGCGTCCATCATCACTGGGTGTTATGCTGAGATTCCTTAGCCTATCTCACAGTCGAGACTCTTCGTATTCTCTATCATAGTCGAGCTCATCCTCTCTATTGCATTTACAGGTTTCAACGCTCTTCCATCTGTCAATCACCTCTATCAACAGTCTTCATTCCACTAGAAGATGCCTTGAGACTCTTCATCTTCTGTGGTGATCACCTTGAAGTCTCTTTGAGTCCTCTGACAGAAACCATTAGTCGTTTCTAGCAGTTACACTGTGAACCTATTGAGCCTTGTGCCTTTGGAACCTTTCACCCTTCTTTTCACATGTGGCCTCAGGCGGTGACCACAACCTACACCAAAAGGTGTTTTCGTATTTTGGCATTTCACATGTCGCGAATTCCTGTTGCGAGGCATCTGGACTCCCCAAGTCACGATCTACGAAATGGAGCTTGGTTGCACTAGTTCCTTCCTCCATCTTCCGTAGATGTGACCACTAGCTATGACCACAACCTTATTCGAAATTGTATTTCGCAATTTCGTGTTTTGCGAATTTGTTGCGAGTCACTCTGACTCTTTCAAATCTCGATCACGAAATGGAGCCTTGCAACTTGCAAGCTCCTTCCTTCACATGCCCACAGTTGTGACCAAGCGTTTATCCATAAAGTGCTTTGGCTATTTTGCATTTCGGCATTCCTACATTTCGGCATTCCTTTGGTGAAGTGTTTCGACACTTCCAACTCCCGGTATCCGAAACTTGCACCAAAAGGTGTTTTTCGCCTTTCGACATTTTGGCATTTTGGCATTCCTGTGGTGAAGTGTTTCGACACTTCCAACTCACAGTATCCGAAACCTACACCAAAAGGTGTTTTTCACATTTCAACATTCTGACATTTCGGTATTCCTGTGGTGAAGTGTTTCGACACTTCCAACTCTCGGTATCCGAAACTTGCACCAAAATGTGTTTTTCGCATTTCGGCATTTTGCGATTTTGCATGTCGCGAATTCGAGAGGTTAGGAAACCCCATTCCTTTGAATTTCCATTCAACAAAATGACGATCTTTCGCCACATGTCCTATGGACCCAATGGTCCAGAGCTTATCGTGATTTCGAAACTTCACGGGCCTTCGTTGTGTCTGATCAACGGTCCAGATAAATCCTCAATCCGACGGCTAGGACTATTTCATTATTTCGCATATCGTGACTTCAAAGGTTAAAGTTCCTTTGATCTTTGATTTCCTGGTCTGCGAAACTCCGAAATGGAGTCTTTGTTGATGTGCCTGTTTCAGGATTTCGACGTTTCACATTTCGCAACTTCGGGACTCTTGTGATGAAGAGTCTCGACTCTTGACTCCTCCAACTCCCGGTATCCAAAACTCCGAAATGGATTTTACGCTTCTGATCTTTCCATGCCATCATCGCTATTGATCTTCCTTGCCTTCCTGTTTTCCATCAAATGAACAAACACACTCTTGCACTTTGCGTTCACCTCTGCACTATCTCTTCTGGTCTTCAAGAGCTTGCTCTGCTGCGTCTCCACAAAATACTTCTGGTGCTCGCCTGACACATTGTACCTATACTCAAGCCATCATCACTACTGTACTTACCATCAATGACAAGCATACACTGTCTGTAAAACATGCCAACAATCTCCCCCTTTGGCATTGATGGAAACAAAGGCACCCAGACCTGTTCTTTTCTTCCCCTTTGACATCAATGTCAAAGAAAACACGCTCCCCCTAAGCTGTTTCAGTATTTTTCAGAGGTATCAGATATTCAATCAATACAAACTCCCCCTAACAGGATGGACTCTCTTAGGTGTGAGACAGGATGATACCCAACTTCTGTCAGAGATATTCAAATGGTGTCTTGGCTAGAGGTTTAGTAAAGATGTCTGCAATTTGTTTTGTGGTTGGAATGTAATGGACCTGAACAATCTGATTGGTGACCTGCTCTCTCAGAAAATGGTATTTTATGGGAATATGCTTGGTCTTGGAGTGGAATATAGGATTCTTGGACACATTGATGGCACTAGTGTTATCACAATGAATTGGGATCAGTGCAACGTATTTTACCTCCAAGTCTGCAAGTGTCTGAATCATCCATAATACCTGAGTGCAACAGGTAGCAGTAGTAATGTACTCTACCTTTGTAGTTGATAAAGAAATGGAACCTTGATTTTTACTCAACTATGCTACTAGAGAATCTCGTAAGAAGAACACACCTCCACTCGTGCTTTTCCTTTCATCCATGCAGTTAGCCCAATCAGCATCTGAGTAGACTTATAATTTAAAATTATGATTCTTAGGATACCATAGGCCATAGTTCATTGTTTCTTTCAAATATCTGAATATCCTTTTGACAGCTAGCAAATGAATCTGTTTAGGTGCAGCCTAATATCTTCCTACCATTCCAACAACATGCATTATGTCTGGGCAAGATGCTGTGATGTACAATATGCTACCTATCATTGACCTATATGATCTTTGATCAACATCAGGTGAGTCATCATCCTTGCTTAATTTGCTTCCAGTAACCATAGGTGTGCCCACAGGTTTAGAATCTTTCATTTGAAACCTTTTCAACATTTCTCTTAGATATTTTTCTTGAGAAATGAACATCCCTTCATACCTCTGAGTAATTTGCAGACCAAGAAAAAATGATAGTTCACCTATCATAAACATTTCAAACTCAGACTCCATGGTAGAAGCAAACCATTGTACCAATGAGTCCTTATTACATCCAAAGATGATGTCATCTACATAGACCAACACGATGAGCAAATCATTATCCTCTGTTTTGATATATAGATTGTTGTCAACTGTTCCTCTCTTGAACCCTTTTTCTTTGAGATACGTATCCAGTCTGTGATACCAGGCACGAGGGGCTTGTTTTAAAACATATAAATCTTTCTTCATCTTGCACACTAAGTCAGGGTTATCAGACAGTTCGAAACCCTCTGGTTGTTCCATATAGACTTATTCATTTAAATCTCCATTTAGAAAAGCTGACTTGACATCCATTTGATAGACTTTAAGACTTTTATGACAAGCATAGGCAAGAAATATTATGATAGCTTCTAATATTGCTACGGGCGCAAATGTTTCATCAAAATCCAGTCCTTCTATTTGAGCATAGCCTTTACAGATCAATCTTGCTTTGTTCCTGACAACTTGTCCCTGCTCATTCAACTTATTCTTAAAGATCCATTTGGAACCAATGATATTTTTACCTTCAGGTCTATGAACCATCTTCCACATATTGGTTTTCTCAATCTAATCAAGTTCATCATTCATTGCTTTAACCCAATGGTCATCTTTGCTAGCTTCATTAAAATTCTTGGGTTCCAGCATGGATATGAAAGCTATATGTGATTGTTCGATGTTTTTGATTATATTTCTCCTGGTTTGTAAACCTTTGTCTTTTTTACCAATTATCTGACTTGCAGGATGATTCTTTTGAGTGATTCTGGAGGAGGAATTTGAAGTTGTCTGCTGATTTGAGTCTGTCTGAGTATCTATGTCTTCATCTGATTCAAAGTCTTCATTTTCTGATTCTTGGACCTGTTCATCTTCAGCTTTAGCTGTGTCCTCTATAGAAGACTCATTATTATACACATCTCTTATTGGGATTCCTTCATCAACTTTTATGTCAATAAAGTCAACCATTTTATGCAGCCTCTTATTATAGCATCTGTATCCTTTACTGTTTGTAGCATACCCTAAGAAGATACCTTCATCAGCCCTGTCATCATATTTTCCAAGGTTCTCATCATTATTCTTTATGAAGCAGGTCTCCCATACCACAGTTCATAAGGTGTCTTGTCACTTTGTGGTCTGAGGTGGGATTTGTTAAGAACATGGACTGTTGTGTGTATTGCTTCTACCCAGTAGGTTTGACCAATGTTATTCTCATTCATCATTGACCTGGCCATTTGCTGCACTGTTCTGTTTTGCCTCTCAACTACTCCTTTTTGTTGTGAAGTTCTTGGGATTGTGTATTCTCTCTTGATCCCATGCTTATCACATAATTTCTTGAAATCACTTGACATAAATTCTTCTCCTTTGTCTGATCTTACT
>JASDQU010012407.1:288144-316117 GCA_032191745.1 Picea mariana
CTTCTAGAATAATTGACTTCTTTGACCTTCTAGGGGCTTCTAGATAACTCACGAGGGTTCTTCAACTTCATATGGCCATAACTCTCTAACCGTGAGGATTTATGTGACATTTCACATATCACCGGAAATGGCATGACATATATTATCCATCTAGAATAGTCTTACCTGCATATACACTGATATTCATTACATTATTCCTCAACCAAACTTGGGTTCCTTAACCATACCTCTAGAGTTACCAGACATACTCAAGGGTTGACATCAATCTCTAAGAGTTGACATCAATCTACAATATCACTCTCCAAAGGTTGACATCAATGATAACCAACAATCTAAACGAATTGTCCATCAATCTAAACCAATTGTTTGGCAATCTCCCCCTTTGGCATTGATGGCAACACTTAGTCATGATAAAATTCATGTTCATACTCCTCATTAATGTTTTTATCTCTCCCCCTTTGACATCAATGGAAAAGGGTATCTCTCCTTAGGAATACTCCCCCTGACTGAACTCTCCTTGGGGCTACTCCCCCTGTCTAAATGCCTTTGATATTTTCTTTGTGTTTCTAAGCCTCTGATTACTCTCTCTCCCTTCATATGAATAACATATCACCCTTTGAAAAAGGGTATCACTCTGATGCAACACTGAAGTCATATCGTTCATTCTTCCCTTGTGACAATCTCTCCCCCTGGAAACATGCCTCTGTGCTCTCTCTCCAAGCATCTAACTCTATATCTTGCATCTGATGAATCTCTTCCCCTGGAATCATACCTCTATTCTTACCTCTTTGTTTGACAACTTCTCTGAATGATGTTTCTACCTATCTTTTTTGTTATGTTTCTCTCTCTTGACTTCTCTACGAGATGTTGTGTAGAAAAAATATAAGTCTTCATGTACCTACTGTCTTTTAGAGTTATTGTCCATTGGTGTTTCCTTGTGTAATCAACTAACTTATATGAAAAGTATTCAAGAATAAGATTTCAAATATTCCTGTGTAATTTTCATCCATTATGGTAATGTTCCTTTGTATCTGAACCACTCTCTGAACCAATCTATGAATCCATGCTCTCATCCATTGCCATATATTTGGCCAAACCTGCTAAGTGTTCTTACGAATCCATCTATGTCCATATTGTCGAAGACTCTGCTACACAATTGTCCATAATGTTGACCCATCCATCACTGTACTATCATGAATTCTTCACTACTACAACCGATTAATCCATCATACTGAACTTCTGCTAACTAACTGCTCTAAATCTATCTACTCAAATTTCGCAAGCTGCTCGAAGCATGGTTCTTTGGTCTGTCTCAGCTACCACATAGACTCCCCCTATCTATTATTCATATCACCTGGGAGTCTCTAAGCTGGATGATCAGAACAATTCATGTTTTGATGTGAAGTCATCATCATCTTCATCGGTAGATTCATCATCTCTTTGAACTCTGACTTCTTTCTTTCTCTCTGTGGATTCATCTTTCACTACAATACCTAAAAGTACAATCTCTTGAACATGTTCCTTATTTACCTGTCCTCCTTTTCTTTCATTTCTTTTCCAAACCTTTCGGTATCTGACATCTTTTTTGTTCTGTGTAGATTTCTCTTCATCTCGTTTTATTGCCAATCTTGCGATCTCTGGGACCTGGCCTTTGTTCACTTGTTCTTCCTATTTTCTTATCCATACTTTCTTATATCTGATATAAATGTTCTCTTTCATGGAAGTATCGATCATGCTTCTACAATCACGAGCTATGTGTCCATAGTTATGACATTTGTAACATTAAATGTTACGTGGGGCCACATAAACATTTCTTGCTTGAACACTTCTTTTATAATCCCTGCAATCTGCAACCTTATGTCCAAAGTTAGTACAATAAAAACAATGACCATAAAAGAAATTTACATACTTGTGAGTGAATGATCTTCTTTGTGGTGTTGTCCTTCTGAATTTCTGCCTTGACTGATCATGATCATGATTGAAGCTTCTTTGTGGCTTGAACATGGATGGTCTTCTTGAAGATGTATCTTTATTAGTTTTCTTATATTTAGGTTAACCATGATTCCTTCCTTTGACTACTTCTACATAACTCTTGCACTGATCCATATTTAGGAGTGGAACAAACTGATTAACAAACTGAATACAATAAACACAGGGATATGAAGAATAACACAGATATCTAATGAACAATATCTTCTATTCAATAATGAAATAGGCTGAAACTGTAAAACTACAGAACTGAAAAACTTGCTCGAATGGTGGTAGCTATCTATGAGAAGAGATGTGGCTGCTACGTGCATCTGTCTTAGCAGAATCGAATACAATGAGGCTACAAAGGCCTTTTTTATATTACTCATGAATGTTAAAACCCTAGACATCCAAAAACCTAACCCTAGAAGGTGAAACACCAAAATTCATGTGGGTCCCTATGGGTAAGTTGGTGTAAGTTGGTACCTCAACTTCCCAAGGTCGTAACTTTTGCATACAACCTTTGTTTTAGGTGTGTGATAGCCCGTTGGAAAGGTATTTCAGAGAACTACACATTTTTTTGTCTAACTTTGACTTCGTCTACAGTTGGATTGTGGCGAGCCAAAAAACGACCCTAGAAGTACAACAAGATGTGCTGACATAAAAACATACAAAATAAGCCAGTTGGATTAGGCAAGAGGCCACCAGTATCCACCTAGAGGATGTGTGGGGATTTAGACAGCCCCAGAAGTGTAGAACCCACAATTACAAAGAAGTACAGAAGAACGTGTTGAACAAAAACGAACAAGAGGAGTCAGTTGGAATAGGTGGGTGGCCACCAATATCCACCTGGATCATGCTCTTTTCTTCATTCTTCTTTTCTAGCAACCTAGTGTGCTTCTCTTCATTCTCTACAACTGATGCAGATGTTTCTATCTCTTCAACGTTCTTGTTGAGCTTGACAATTTTACTTCTCAATGTGACAACTTCTTCTTTAAGCTTCTTAACCTCTTCTTCTTTCTTCATTATATGAGACTTCATGACTTCTTTTGTTCTCTTCGCTTCTTCAAGCTGGATTTTTAACGTGAATATTTATTCTTCAAGTCCTTTCTCTTCTTGACCAAACTCTACCTCAAGTTGGTTTAGATCATTAGTTCTTTCCTTTAGATGATATGTCAGTATCTTCTCTCTCATTTATGCTTCTTCCTTCTGTGTTGTTATGTTGGCTTCCAAATACCGCTTTTGATCTTGAAGATTTTCTTCGATCTTTTTGGCTTCTTCTAGCTGAGTTCTTAAGTTCTCGATGACCTGTTAGGCTTCTTAAAAAATGCAAACACTTTCCTTTGTTTCATCAATTCTTTCTTGAGTGACTTGTTTTCTTCTCTTTCTTTTCTTAGTTCATCTAAAGCACTGATCAATTCTTCTTCATAATTGTCTCCTATTTCAATTAGTTTTTCTGTCTCATTTCCTTCATGGCATTCCATTTCAAGATGTCTGTGTTTTTCACAATTAAATCAAAACAACATACTTATGTAGATTATGTACTTTTCATCTTATGAATCTGTTTAACATGATGAACATCTTTCTTCTTGATATGTACCTGCATCTTCTCTGACAATCTCTTACTCTGTAATGGGTGAAGAATAGATATTATGTAACTTATCCCAAAGTTATTTAGTTGATGAACATTTGCCCACTTTGTCCTTTACTGAATCATATAGTCCTTCCAAAATGAAATCCATTGCAATTTTGTTATTTCGTTTTAGTTCCTTCTTTAATGTAGTCTTTTCCCTTTTTGAACTACCATATCATGTAACAATTGATTGCCAAATATCATATCCCTGTGCCTTTAAAAATACTTTTGTCCTTCTACTCCATATATCATAATTTAAACCATTCTCACCATTAAACAATGGTACTCCATTCTCAGAATAATCCATGATCTCCTTCCAGTGGTTAAACTGTTTCCTGAAGGAACCTGCTCTAATACCAATTGTTGGATTACTAAGAGGGCGATGAATCAGTAATGAACAATTATACCAATTATTAATCCTTTAAACCACAACGTATATTATTTTACTTATTCAACCATGTTCATATGTTCATCATCAATATATTATCGTATCATAAGCATTAACATTCATCAGTGCATAATAAACAATAACAAACACATCCACACAATGCATAATACACCAATATTTACGTGGAAACCCAATGCGAGAGAAAACCACATAATGTTTTTCTTATATGTCAAGAATTGCATTCAAGGAAGCACCAACTTTCAATTCTCTAGCTACAACTAGAAGGAGGCTCCAACCCCCTAGTTTCTTAGGATACAACCTGAGGGAAGATCCAACTCCCCAATTCTCTGGCTACAACCCCCTATGTTCTTCGGCTACAACTAGAAGGTGGCTATAACCACCTATCCTTGCCCCGTCCAACCACACTAAAATATAAGTAGAATGATGGAACCACTGTCACACTATCACTGTGAGATATACTGATGTAAACCTATACCAATCAACCTGTACCAAACAACTTGTAACAACCTGTATTAATAACATGTAAACAACATGTACCAATAACTTGTGCCAACATGTACCATGCATCAACCTGTACCTCAATCTGTACCATAAACAAGTGCATCAACCATGCATCAAACCTATACAAATAACTTGTCACAATAACCTGTCCAAACAACCTATCACAACAACCTGCCTCATCAATCTTATCAACCAAATCAGATCTACTGACCAAGATCAATCACCAAGACAACTCTCAACCATATGCACAATATCACCAAGAAGTGCATCAACCAAGCATATCACAACAACTCATAATCATCACCAAGATCAATATGTGATTCTAATAATATGCCAAGACAAGTATGTTACATCATCCATAAACCATGTGTCAACAATACTACTAACAAGTGCCTCCAACCATGTACCAAGTATGTACCAATCATACATCAACTACACATCAACTATGACTCATCAAGATGTACCAACATAATCAACTATACACCTCATGTATGTGTCAACTCATCAACTACTTGTCTCAACCATGTACCCAACATGTACCTCAACCATATACCAAATACATATACCAATATAACCATCAAAAGTTTTCTAGCAATACATCACACTATCCATAACCAAATATCATAAACCCTTACATCAAACCATGTGTCATAACCTCACTTTTAAGTAGCCTCAAGGATGTATCATTCGTAAGCCAATCATATACCAAGACCACTAACAAGTGTCTCTCACAATGCACCACAAGATATGCCAATAAATCAAACTAAGTGCATTAACAATATACTTCAATAGATCTGCCTCAAAACCATTCTACAACAAGCCCTAAACTTCCAAGAGGGCATCCAACAGATTTACAAGGCAAACCCTCAACCGGATTCATAAATTCATCACTACACATATGAAAACCATACCTGTTTTTTCTTGTAGCGTTCTGTTGCCACGGTTTTGCTGTCGTGATTTTCCTGCCGCACTTTTTTTGCTGCGATTTTTCTACCGCACTTTTTTTGCCGCATTTTTCACTATCAATAATACCTGCCCAAATAACCTTTCACAAAATAGATATTCAATGATATTCAATAGGTGCTAATGGGAGAGTCTTTGTCTCTTATTTATACTTCCATGTAGCTTCTTCAAGGGGTTACCTTCTAACCAACTTAACCCACTTTCTTTCTTTTAGGGCTAACCCACTTCTAACCACTTGTCCACTTTTAGCTCACTTTGCTACACTTAACTTAACAACTTTACCACAAATAGTAAGTTCTCCACTTTTAGTTGCAACTGACTTTGTTATTTAATTAATTTCTTTTGCAACCACTTTGACTTATTCATAAATAGAAAACTCACCACTTCTTGTTGCAACCACTTTATTATTTAAATAAAGAGGTGCTAATGGGAGAGTCTTTGTCTCTTATTTATACTTCCATGTAGCTTCTTCAAGGTGTTACCTTCTAACCAACTTAACCCACTTTCCTTCTTTTAGGGCTAACCCACTTCTAACCACTTGTCCACTTTTAGCTCACTTTGCTACACTTAACTTAACCACTTTACCACAAATAGTAAGTTCTCCACTTTTAGTTGCAACTAACTTTGTTATTTAATTAATTTCTTTTGCAACCACTTTGACTTATCCATAAATAGAAAACTCACCACTTCTTGTTGCAACCACTTTATTGTTTAAATAATTTCTCTTTGCAACCATTTTGACTACTTTATTATTTAAATAATTTATCTTTACTCGCAACTTCTTGTTGCAACTAACTTTGCTATAATTAGTCAATTCATAACTTATTTTCCCTTAACTAACTTTTTGTTGCAAGCACTTTATTATTTAATTTGTTTCTTGGTCAACCACTTTGACTATTCAATCTTCTCATCACAACTACTTTACCATAATTACCAAACTCACAACTTCTTGTTGCAACTAATTTATTTTTAACTATTTTATTAATGCAACAACTATACCCATGATTAACTCTTAGTTACCATCAATTTGACTAGTACAGTTCTTCTAGGAGCTTCTAAAATAATTGACTTATTTGACCTTCTAGGGGCTTCTAGATAGCTCGTGAGGGTTCTCCAACTTCATATGGCCATAACTCTCTACCGTGAGGATTTATGTGACGTTCCACATATCACCAGAAATGGCATGACATATACTATCCATCTAGAATAGTCTTACCTGCATATACACTGGTATTCATTACATTATTCCTCAACCAAACTTGGGCTCCTTAACCATACCTCTAGAGCTACCAGACATATTGAAGGGTTGACATCAATCTCTAAGAGTTGACATCAATCTACAATATCACTCTCCAAAGGTTGGCATCAACGACAACCAACAATCCAAACCAAATGTCCATCAATCTAAACCAATTGTCTGACAAATGACTCTTTTACTCAATTTTTTTCCTATCAGTTGATAGATCTAAACCATGGTTTGAAGTACTTGGGCATCTATTTGAAGCCAAACCCGTATAAAAAATGTGGCTGACAATGGTTGATTGCCAAAGTGGTAAAAAAGTTAAACACCTGGTTTAATCGGTGGCTCTTAAGAGGGGGTCATTTAGTACTAGTAAAAGTTGTATTAGAAGCAATTCCAATATAAAGGATATCACAGGCCTAGGTACCGAAAGGTGTGTTGGAGGTCATCAAAAGACTATGCTACAAACTTATCTAGTTAGGTGATCAAAAGAAGAAATGGATTGTTTAGGTTTTATGGGAAAAACTGGCTACCGCAAAAGCAAATGGAGGCTGGCATCTAAAAAATTCCTTTCTCTTCTCCAAGACACTTGCTGCAAAAAAATGTGTGGAGGTTAATACAAGGAAAAGGGTTGTGGGTTTAAGTAATTAGATCCAAGCGCATTGCTCTCGCTTTTGTAGAGGATTGGGTAAGGAATCCAATAAAACAAGTACATAATGCCCTTATAATTTGGAAAGTTGTCAACTTAGCTTTTCATTTGGTGGGAAACTAGCTAATTTGGTAACTTGGGAAAGTTGACAAAGTGAAAATCGGTCTAGACTCATGGGTAGGCAACAAGAGATTACACAAATTATCTCCTCGGATGATTCAGGAGGTAAGAAGTAAAGTTTATATCGTACACTTAGACAGGTTGTGAGCTGGGAGAGGTCTACAAATTAGCAACAACAATGGAAAACTTGGGAAGAGATTAGATTGGGGGAAGAAGATGATGAGGTATGGAATAGCTACATAGATGCATAAAAAGATAGTAATGTCAAAACAAGGGAAGATGATTGTAACATCCCCACTATAATCCCCAATTTAATTAATGCATAATGTAGATATGAATGTGGCTATGGCCAAGTGATGTAATATTTAGAATGCATTTTCCAACTTTAATAAATAAAATGTGATATCAGTTGCTGGAGATATGGACAAAGATGGGGGTTGAGTTTTCCACAAGAGAAGAGAGTGTCTAAGAGGGGTCCAAGGGGGAAATTAATTATGGGTATTAATTCAACCCATTTTCCTAAATTTTATTATCATTGGGGATAAATTCTAATTTTTTGTTTGAGCGTATGAGAGCCCAATCATTAACTCATGTAAGAGGGTTGTTGTGAGAGTCACATCCCATAGTTGTTGGAGAGACACCATTTTCTTGTGGATTCCTAGCCCCAGCTAGGGGTGACTTGCTATTGAGATTTGGAACAACAAATCTATGGTTGGGTGGAACATCATTCCCAAGCAGTTGGTTGAACAACTATTTTGAAAAGACAAGTGTTTATTTGTTTTCCTGAGTTAATATACGAGTTTAACTGCTATGTGTTTTAATTTGTGTATGAGAATGAATTATATGTTGTTGTGGTGAATTTATTAGTTGGATTTACATTTTTAACTAGTATGGGCAATTGCATGATCTTGATAGTCATGTTGTTCGTAATTATGTATTTAAATGTGTATGTTAGTAAATTTTAGTAGTAACGATAATGAAATTCCGGCGTAGTGCTTGAATCGTCACGCACACCAGGAAATAGTTTTCGTGCATAGTACAAATCCAATTACGTGTGCAGTTTGTCTAAGTGAGGGTATGACATTCATTTTAGTTAGCATGATTTAGCTGCAATTAATTAATGGTACCCATAATGGTTAAATCTATGTATAATTCATATCCAGTAAGCTATAGGAAGTTAATTAGCCGAAAAAATTATAATTTATGTGTATTTTCCACAAGTAATGTTCTTCAGTTAAGTTGGTGGACGTTACAGATCGGTATTAGAGCTTTTTGGTTCAACATCGGAATTGTTTGGGCTTGATATCAACATGAATTGGGCAAATTTGTCATCTCAACATTTGAGTTGTGCCGAATTTGGGGAAAGAGTAAAATCTGAATAAAACTCCCAAAGTTATAAGCAAATTCAAGTTGAAATTGCACTCAGAATGGTTGTTATGGAGGGGTCATTTCAATTTTCAAGCGACTGAATTGGGCTTAGAAAAGAAAGTCGGGAATTTTCACGATGGTCGCGATGGTGCACTAAATGTTGGTGTTGCACAGTGCAGAATTGGTGGTGCATGATATAAAAAGTTGCGTGCATTTGGTATTGTGCGCGATATAAAAAGTTGTTGGCAGCGGATATTGGTGTGCGATATAAAAATTTGTGTGCACTGAATATTGGTGTGTGGTATAAAAAAAATTGTGCACTGAATATCGGTTTGCAGTATAAAAAGTTGCGTGCATTGGATATTGGTGCACGGTATAAAAAGTTGTGCGCATTGGATATTGGTGTGTGGTA
Source organism: Picea mariana (assembly GCA_032191745.1). Classification (NCBI taxonomy): domain Eukaryota; kingdom Viridiplantae; phylum Streptophyta; class Pinopsida; order Pinales; family Pinaceae; genus Picea; species Picea mariana. The sequence goes on from JASDQU010012407.1 coordinate 297,408, forward strand.
TAAAAAAGTAGGGCATATTGGATATTTGTGCGTGAGGCATGCGCTAAATATTGGTGCTGCGCATTTTGTATCTGGTGCATGCTGAGTATTGGTGCATAATACATAATTGATGCATGCGCAGGCTTCGGAAAGGAAGAAGAGAAGAAAGGTGTGAAATAATACCACATAGGCAAAATTGTCATATAGTCTAAAAAAAAAACTAAGTTTGGAGCCAAAATTATATTTTGGATATAACAGGAGCATAATAACTCAAACGAAGATAATATTTTTTTGGTTTTTTCCATAGTGTCATGGGCTACAGAAGTGCTAAAGAGGTCCACTAACCAATTATTCTCTAATTTTCCAGAAAATGCAAATTAAATGTTTTTGAAGATTAGGGTCAAACTTAGTGGCAAGAGCATAGTTACCGTTGAAACTTGTAGAGAGTGTCAAAAAAACAGACATGAAATTATTGTGTGAAGGCATTTTCCGGATTCTTAGGAGTTTGGAGTGGAGGAAAAAATCCACTATTTTAGGCCACTTTTTTAGGATTTTTGGGATTTTTGGAGGAGGAAAAGGGTCCCAAGATGCAACTGGAAAAATTTGTTTACTCAACAATTTGTATAGTCATCAGGACAGATAAATTTGGTTTAGTGAAGTTTTCCCATAAGTGCGTAGTTTGGGAGATAGCTAGTTTGGATAAAAATTCCATGTCTGGAAAAAGGGGGTGAAAAAGGACAAAGTTGTCATTTCCATATTGCTGTAGTCTTTTACTGGAGCATCAGAGTGACAATATGAGAGTTGTTATGAATTATATGTCATCATTGTTATCTATGTATCATACAAAATATTATCTGGTTCTTGAAAGATTTACTTCTACAAGTGACAGAGGTTGGTGTTTGGGATTAATTGCACCAGAATGAAAAGTGTACAAAAGGGGTAAATTAACAATATTCAGATGACTATAAATTTCTTCTCATAGTTTAGAATTGAGCAAGAAAGCAATCGTTGGAAAGATCTTGGAGAGAAGGATCCATATATCAACCTAGAAAATTGATCTAGGCAGTTTAAGTTACAACCAACACAAAAGAATATGACTAGTGGCATTATAAAGCAGAAAAAATTATGCATTCTTTTCCAAAACTGTGTATATATTTTTGTCTAATTGAAAATTGTTTGCATGCACTTTTTATTCCAAAATTTAGAAGTACAGGAAGGCAGTTTGGTTCCTGTATGAGAACCATAGCTGTGGAAGATGCCCAAGGGTTCTACAATGATGAAGAGGAAGTCAAAGGGCTACATGTCAGCATGGGAAATGTTGAGACAAAGTCTAATGGAAGAATAGGCAGGAATGAGCTTGTAACTATGAGAAGCTTGTAGAGAGAAGTGTGGAGCTATAGGGATGATAATGAAAGGATTATGAAGGCTAATGAAGAGATACTACAGATCTTGAACATGCTGCAAAGGCAAGCCCATACAGTCTCTGTCTTAAAACAAACAACTAGTGCTAGACAAGTGACAACATCACGATCCCATGGCAGAAGGGATGAGTATGGGAATGGCAAGAAATCAAGAAGATTATGAGTAGGTGCCATCATTCCCTAGGGAAATCCACTAGGAGAACTAGTTCAAGTTCAGGGCTAGGGAGTAGCCCAAGTGTGTCTTCTGGCAGGAGGCAAAGGAGAAGCCTCGAGGCAGACATCTTGTAAGGTGAACTCATGAAAATCAAGCCACCAACTTTCCATGGTGAGCACAGGAAGGGAGAAGAGGTTGAGGCTTGTTTGTTGGAAATGAATAAATATTTCCAGCTGCATGATTATTGCTCCAAGGTAGAAACAAGAATTGCAACCTACCACTTGCAAAGAAAGACAACCATGTGGTGGGATCAACTTAAGCAAGAAAAACAACTTGATGAGAGGAAGGTATTATAGAGACAATTCAAGGGATATTTCGAAGAGAAATATGTGTTTCAACATTACTATGAGTGGAAGATGAAAGAGTTTTTTGAACTCAAGTTGGGAAGCATGACAATGGATGAGTATGAGAAGAGGTTCTTTGAGTGGTTAAAGTATGTGGGCTTCATAAATGATTAGAAGGTCAAAATCCAAAGGTTTCTAAGTGGGTCACCCTCTTTCTACAATGCCAAGATACAATATGATAACCCCATAAATTTGGAGGAGACCATAAGAAGAGAAAAGCATCTCCATGAGCAAAGCAGAGGGAGGCCAGTCTTCGAAAAAGCTTGGAATGACAAGATGAAAGGAAAGAGGGATCAAAGACAAAAAGGTTTTAAGGCATCCTTTTTCAAGAACAAATCCCAAGAAAATCAACGAGGATAGTCAACCTAGAATGAGCACAAGACCACAAAGGCCAAGGCAGCAGCCTGTACAATGTTGGGGATGTGAGGGAAATCACTTATATAGGGACTGCCCTCACAAAGGTGAAATAATGAGGACTATTCACAACATTCAAGAGGCTGAAATAGTTGAAGACATGGGAGGAAACATGTCAAGGATTTATGCAGTGTTGGACAACAAGCAAGCATAGTATCAATCCCCCATTATTGAAGTGGAAAGTAAGATTGATAACCAACTTATAGCAATTTTAATTGATTATGGAGCTAGCCATAGTCACATAAACTCTAACATTGTTGAAAGATTTTACTTGCAAAGGAGTAAGCATAAGAAAACTTGGTTAGTTCAGTTAGCCACAGGGGCTATGAGAAAGATCAATGAGTTGGTTAAAGATTGTTCGATAGACATGAATGGACTCAACACAAAGGTAGATGCGAACATCGTACCATTGGGTTCATATGACTGTCTAATTGACATGGATTGGTTGGAAAAACACCATGTTGTCCTAGATTGTTACAACAAGACAATATCTTGTCTTGATGAGGTAGGGAGACAAGGCAAGATTCAAGGCATTTTGAGAGTTGTAGCTGTTAGAGAAATTTCATCCATGTAGTTGAAAAAGATTTTTAGAAAGGGATGTCAAATTTTTGCAGCCCATAAGGAAGAGGCAACAATAGGTAAAGTGACAAGTATTGAAGACCATCAGGTCTTGAAAGAGTGAAGATATCTTTGGGGAAATCCCAGGATTGCCACCAAAGAGAGATAGTGATTTCTCTATTGATTTGGTGTCAGAAGTTTCCCCAGTGTCCAAGACACCTTACAAAATGAGCACACCAGAATTGAAAGAGTTACATATGTAGCTTGAAGAGTTGTTAAATAAGGGGTATATACATCCAAGTGCGTCACATTGGGGAACCCTAGTTCTTTTTGTGAAGAAGAAAGATGGAATCTTAAGGTTCTGTATTGATTTTAGACAACTGAATAAGGTCACAATAAAGAAAAAAATATCATTTTCCAAGGATTGATGATATTTTTGATCAACTGAAAGGTGGTGGAATATTTTCCAAGATTGAATTGAGATCAGGTTATCATCAAGTGAGATTAAAGGAACATGATATCAACAAGACAACATTCAAAACAAGATATGGGCTTTATGAATATACGATAGTGCCTTTTGGACTATAAAATTCCCTAATTGTTTTCATGTTCCTGATGAATGGAGTGTTCATGGAATACTTGGACAAGTTCATGATTATGTTCCTGGATGATATACTCATCTATTCAAGGAAAAAACAAGAGCATGAGCAACATTTAAGAATGGTGCTACAAGTTTTGAGAGAGCACGAGTTGTATGCCAAAATAAGTAAGTGCATCTTTTATCAAAAGAAGATTCACTACTTGGGGCATATTATATCAGCAAATGGGATAATAGTTGATCCTGAGAAGATAGAGGCCATTAGAGGGTGGCCAACACCAAGAAATGTAATAGAGGTCAGATCATTTATGGGTCTTGTTGGTTATTATCGAAGATTCATAAAATACTTTTCAAATATTGCAAGCCCAATCTCTTATTTGCAAAAGAAGGGAGTCAAATTTGAATTGACTCCCAAATGTGAAAAAAGCTTTCAGAAGTTGAAAGATATTTTGACAAGTGCACCAATCTTAAAGATTGCAGATCCAGATAAAATTTTTGTAGTGTGCACTTATGCATGCAAGGAAGGGCTCTATGGATTCCTCACTCAAAAAGAGCATGTGGTGTGTTGTGAGTCTAGAAAACTAAAAGAGCACAAAAGAAATTTTGATACACATGACTTGGAATTAGAAGTCATTGTACATGCATTGAAAATGTGGAGACATTACCTCATGGGGAGAAGATTTGAGCTATGGACAGACCACTGTGGTCTGAAGCATTTGTTTGGACAACCAACATTAAATTCCATACAAACTAGATTGTTGGAATTTCTGAATGAATAAGACTTTGAAATTAAGCATATAAAAGGAAAGGAAAATCATGTAGTTGATGCACTCAATAGAAGAGCTTATGAAATGCATATTTCAACCATCATCATGTTCAACATAGATTTAAAAGATCAAATTTTAGAGGCTGCAAATTCAGATCAACAATATCTTAAAATAAAAGAAACGTTACAACAAGGCATTTTACAATAGAAAAATAATTATTATGAGCTGCAAGAGGATGGAATACTCACGTATAGAGGGAAAATATATGTGCCAAATTCCAATGAGCTGAAAAATATAGTGCTGAGAGAAATGCACAATGTGTCATATGTTGAACACCCAGGATATCAGAAAACAATTGCAGCTATAAGAAGATAATACTTTTGGCCAAGAATGAAGAAATAAGTGGCTAATTAATAGGCAAGTATCTAGATTATTATGAGCTGCAAGAGGATGGAATACTCACGTATAGAGGGAAAATATATGTGCCAAATTCCAATGAGCTGAAAAATATAGTGCTGAGAGAAATGCACAATGTGTCATATGTTGAACACCCAGGATATCAGAAAACAATTGCAGCTATAAGAAGATAATACTTTTGGCCAAGAATGAAGAAATAAGTGGCTAATTAATAGGCAAGTATCTAGAATGCCAAAAGGTGAATACATAACATAGACATCCAGCGGGGCTGCTACAACCATTGCCCATTCTTGAGTGGAAATGGGAAGTGGTTACAATTGATTTTATTACAAAGTTGCCTAGAAGAGTGAAGTCGCATGATTCCATCATGGTGGTGGTAGATAAATGAACTAAGGCAACACATTTTATTCCCGTGAAGACAACACACAAGGCAACAAATATTGCAGAGATTTACATGAAAGAAGTTGCTAGGCTACATGGAGTGCCTAAGGAAATAGTTTCAGACAAAGATCCAAAATTTACATCAATTTTTTGGAAAGATTTGTTCAAATGCTTTGGAACAAACTTAAATCTCAGTAAAATGTATCACCCAGAGTCAGATGGGGAAACAAAGAGGACTAACATAATCATTGAAGACATGCTCATAATGTATGTGATTGACCAACCATCAAAGTGGGAAGATTATATCCACTTAATGGAATTTGATTACAATAATGGGTATCAAGCCTCATTAAAAATGAGCCCATTCGAAGCATTGTATGGTAGGAAGTGTAACACACTGGTGAGTTGGGATAACCCAACAAACATGGCTATCATTGGGCCATATTTGTTAAAGGAAATGGAAGAGCAGATGACAATGATTAAGTAGAATTTTAAGGATACCCAAGACATGTAGAAAATTTATGCAGACAAGAACATTGTTTTTAGAGATTTTAAAGTGGGCGAACATGTTTTTCTAAAAGTGAAAGCAAAAAGAATTTCTCTAATATTGGGTTGCTACCCAAAGTTGGAAACAAGATATTGTGGGCCTTTTAAAATATTAGTAAAGATAGGTCTAGTTGCATACATTCTAGCATTGCCTACATCCATGAGAGTGCATAATGTATTTCATGTATCATTATTAAAGAAATATGTGTCCAACCCTAATCACATAATTGATTGGACTGTGATCCAGGTGGAACACGAAGGGGATTTCCAAGTGGAACCAATACGTATCCTGGACCGGAAAGTAAAGGTATTTAAGAACAAAGCCATAGGGCTAGTAAAGGTTCAATGAACCTGCTACGGTCCTGAAGATGAAACATGGGAGGATGAAGAAAACATGTGGGAGGAATAGCTGCAAATTTTTGACAATTTTGAAGGAGATGGGAGCTAAAAATGCAAGACTCCATTTTAAGGAAACTAGAGTTTTGGAACCACATCTCATAATTCTTGGTCACTTATGCTGACAGCCCTAATAAAATAATGGTGTAGCCCAATGGAACAAGAGCAGTGAAGGGGGTGCATTCCTTGGGTCAGCAAGCCGAGAGAGATATGAGATTTTGGTTGGGACTGTTGTTGGAGGGTAAAAATTGTAGATTTTTGCTTTCTTTCTAAATATTGTAATGTGATGTAAATTTTTATATGTATTTGGCATGGTGTTGTCAACCATCCTCGATTCACAATTGTAGGGGAGGGGGAATGTAACATCCCGAGTTTAATCAATGCATAATGTACATATGAATGTAGCTATGGCCAAGAGATGTAATATGCAGAATGCATTTTCTAATTTTAATAAATAAAATGTGATGCCAGTTGTTGGGGATATGGACATATATGGGGGCTAAGTTTTCCACAAGAGAAGAGAGTGTCAAAGAGGGGTCCAAGGGGGAAATTAATTATGGGTATTAATATAACCCCTTTTCTTGAATTTTATTATCATTGGGGATAACTTATAATTTTATGTTTGAGTGTATGAGAGCCCAATAATTAAACTCATGTAAGAGGGTGGGTGTGAGAGTCACATCATATAGTTATTGGAGAGCATGGGGCTGAAGTACAATCAACATTAGGCAGAGTGAGCAGCAAATTTTCTTGGGAAATAAGAAGAAATTCATATGAGAGAGAATAGGTAGTTTCACACATTGAGTTTTACATGAACAACAAGCAGAGAGCGGAAAAAAAAGAGAGCACTAGAGATAAAGCAGGAAGGTTGGGCGAATTCTAGACATGTTGGAGCACTTTGGAGTTGAAGATTGAAGAGCCAAGTTGTCAGGACTACAGAGTGAACTCTTATGTGAGTTGCACTATAACAACAAGTGTTTTTTGTTGTTGTTGGTAGTTTTCCTGGTAGTGAGTTCCCTTGAGTTCCCAATAGAGATATTCCTAGTTACCTATGCCAGAGAGACCCTAATACGTGAATGGGATTCCTAATGGGCTGAGAGCAGTGAAGGGGTACATTTCTTGGATTGGGTAGGTTAAGAGGAAGAGAGTTGGAGGAAATTTAGGATAGTTGTAGGGGAATACATGTGGGTTGTGGGATACCTGAGTTGTGAGGGGATAGTGAGAGACACCCTTTTCTTTTGGATTCCAAGCCCCAGCTCGAAGGTGACTTGCTATTGAGATTTGGAACAAAAATTCTATGGTTGGATGGAATGCCCTCCTCAAGCAACTAGTTGCACAACTATTTTAAAAAGATAAGTGTTTATTTGTTTTCCTGAGTTAATTTATGAGTTTAATTGTTGTGCATTTTACTTTGTGCATGAGACTGAATTTTATGTTGTTGTGGTGAATTTATTAGTTGCATTTATGTTTTTAACTAGTATGGACAATTGCATGAGCTTAATAGTCATGTTGTTTGTAATTCTGTATTTAAATGTGTTTGCTAGTAAATTTTAGTAGTAAGGGTAACGCGGTTCTGGCGCGGTGCCCGAATCGTCGTGTGTGTTGGGAAATAGTTTATGTGCATAGTACAAAGCCAGTTATGTGTGCATTTGTCTCAGTGAGGGTGCAACATTCATGTTATTTAGCATGACGTAGCTGCAATTAATCAATGGTATGCACAATGGCTAAATCTGTGTATAATTTGTAGCTGGTAAGCTATAGGAAATCAATTAGCTGAATTTTTTCTAATTTATGTGTTTTTTCCGCAAGTAATGTTCCTTGGTTAAGTTAGGGGACGTTACAATGATGACCAATTGTTATGGTCGCTTAATCCTACTAGAATTTATGTGCCTAGACTAGGTTACATAGCCCTTGTACAGGAAGGAAGGGAGGGACAATATGTATTTTTTGTAAATAAAAGAAGGACCTTATATTAAATCACAACTTTACAGCTTTGTGATGCTTGGCAGCCACCTGTTCTGCCACAGGAAGGAAACCAGAACAGGTGGCTCCAAGCGGTAATGTGTATATCATGTCTGAAAAATATTTTACAAGAACTTTGTTCCCTCTATCTATCCTAGGGCTGGCCTCATTCAGAGCTTCCATTATTGAGAGAATTGCACAACCAAAAAAGAGAGTGAAAACTATCTTATCACTATCTACTTTATAACTGTAATTAACAAAAAACTGGGACCTGGGGTGAGCCATGTCATGCCATTGGAGAACCGGATATCCATGAGAGGTGTATGTCGGGGTGAATCTTTGCTTACAAGTTGGACAACGGGCTTGCGCTGGAGCATCTGTGAATGCCTCCTGGATATTAACTCCCCCCGCCAGTCCATGCCATATGTCCCCCTTCTCATTCCAAGTGGCACCCCATTCGGGTGGGGACAATAGGTATGTTGGTGGAGAACCATATAGAAATTAAGGTGCCTTTCCAAAAATAAAATATTCATTTGGTTGATTTTAAATAATAAGGCTCCTACCTAGGAGGTGCTACATAAGAAAAAATTCAATGGACCAAGTTGGTGCAGCTTATGTCAACAAGCAAAAAAAAATGTTCTACATTTAATTGTGGTTGACCCATATATAAAATAGGTTTGGAAAGAGGTGGAAAGTATGATATGATTAAAAAATGCATGGGAAGGTGAATATATGGAAGAGGCATTTAAATCACGGTATGCAAAAAAAGATACAAATAATATCAAGGCCCTTCCTCTTAACATGGCTTGGGGAGTATGGCTAGCTAGGAAGCTAGAGCTATTTGAAGGGACGGAGACTCTACCTCTTAAATGTGTTGTCTAGTCACTAAACATATTAAATGCTTACCCGTAGTCACAGGATAAACAAAATAGGCATGAGTTGACAGAAGAGGATATCCCATGGGCATATTTTGATGGTGCCTCACAAGGGAGGCTCAAGGGGAATTTTATACTTATCTACAAATCAATGCATTTCTTTCAAAGCTAGGATAGGTCAAGAAACAAATAACTATTATGAATTAATGGATCTCAAATTAGTTATGAGGTTGGCCCAAGAGTTTGGTATATCACAAATAAAAATATTTGGTGACTCACTCCTAGTTATTCAATGGTAAGGAGTTTCGATTTACAACCACTATATGATGATGTGAAACTCCAAATAACAACTTTCTCACACATCTCTCTGTCTCACGGATATGGGGACATGAATAAGATATTAGATGAAATTTCAAAATATGGACTGGTAATGGACCAAGGAACTTGGATCATATCCATCCTTCAGGATGGGCACACTACTAAATATATTCATGATCTATAGCTTCAAATTTATACCATTATATATTTTTGTTTAAGACAAAGGATAGTTTCAGATTTTTAGTTTTGAATGATGTAATTTATGTCTTTTTTAGATAGGAAACATACTTAACATTAATACTATAATTTCATGTCATGTATCAAATGACATGCACGAAGAGTTGTTGCTTCAAGTGGCTTTAGTGCACTTTTGAATGCCTCTAGCATATGCCTATGTAATTTATTTATTTATTTTCAATAAAATTACAGATTTTTTTCCTTCGATTTATTTTTTATTTTTTATATATAATTATTCATTGTAATTTTAAAAAATAAAAGTGAAGGAAACTTAGGTGCAATATTTTTTTAATTTAAAATATTTGTGGTTAAATTTATATCTTTTTAATGTATTTTTTTTTCTTTTTTAATGAAACTGAAGGAAACTTAAATGCAACTTGTGGGCTTGCATACATATATAGTCACAAAACATATTTTATAAAGGAGAAAGGGAAGGTTTACAATCAATCAATCTATCTACTTCGATGGACACATTCATTAGCATAAGGATCATGTTATGTTGACATTTATATGATGTGGTGGACCAAACCTCACAACCAATGTGGTAGCACACAAGAGGAAAGGTGATAGAGAAAGACTAATTTGAATTGATTGTTTTGTTTTTATGCTAGTATTTAATGTAATTATTTATAAATGGAATCACTTTTCACTTCAAATATGATCAAAAGTTGATTAATCTAATTTAAACTCATAAGAAATAGACTTTATTACAATGTACTCTTCTAGATTATATTCCTTAAGTACTAAGGATAATTAAAGTAAATATCTAACTTTATTGTTGTCCCTTAATGCTCACACTATAAACTACGCCAAGCTTATATCTAAAATACATAAACATATCTACACTAAGGGACTTGCTAAAAATATCTACACTTTGGTTCTAACTTGCACAATGTTGCTACCTTATTTTCTCATTTTCCACCAATTTTCAAATGCAATGACAATGCACCTCCACATGGTTTGTTTACTCATGGAAAATAGACTTCTTTTCCAACTCCAAATCACTCTGATTATTCTAGTGAAGGGTAGTAGGAACAATGTGTAAAACTTACAAATCGAAGAGTAACCTCCTTAACCAAACTGCCTCAAAATTTGCAATCATCATTACCCTATACTTTGCTTTAATGGAAGAAAGTGATAATGCATGTTGCTTCTTTCTTAACCTTGAAATGATATTTGTATCGAGGTTGAAAAAATACCATGTATAATATTATCAATTGAACCTACCCAATCTAAATATATATAACTAGGAAGTCATAAATCCCCTCATCTGTCATACATGATGCCATACTCAAAGGTACCCTTCACATATCTTAAAATTGTCTTGGTTTCCATCAATTGATAAACCTTGAGAGCTATCATAAATCCGAAAATGTTGTTGACTACAAAACTAAAATCTAGCCTAGTGGTTATGAAATATATTAATTGCCCACCAATTTTTTCTACACTAACACATTTGTTGGTTCAAAGTCATATGTGGTTGATAATTTCAACCTAACCTCCATAAGTGTAGTTGTAGATTTATAGTTGTCCATCATAAATTTCTCCAACAAACTCTTGGTGTGCTTTGTTTATGACACAAATGCACATTTATTTGTTTGTCAAATTCTATACATGAGCAGTAATAAAAGAGACTTATATTAGTCATGACAAAAGATGAATACAAATTAGATCTTTCCTTTTGAACTATGTTGACCTCACCAATTGTGATGATATTTTATCTATAGAAACCACTAGAATCATCAATCATCACTTAATTTTACCTCCTCACAAATGCATCATCCTGGGCTTCATGGTCATTTCCCACTCATAACACCCTATAGCTTCATCATAATAATGATGTTCAAAGGAATTATGAATGAATGACGTCAATTCCAAAATTATCATGTTTAGATTGCTTACCTTTCATCAAAGGTTTTCTACTTGACCACATCTCTCTTGGTTGAAGAAGCTCCTCCAACCTCACATCCTCCAAGGTGTTGTAGTAACACCAAGGTCTTGTTTTATTTATTTTATCCCAAAATGAGAAGTAATACAAATCTACCTCGAAGCATTTCCAAATTCATCCTTAGTGTGCTCTTCATACACATGATTGCCACTCAATGATAGTTGTCCCTCAACTGACACTTGTTTACCATGCAACTAAGTGAATTTCTCAACCTCAAAACAACCACCATTAGTACATTTCTAATCAAATTTCATCTCTTATTCAAGATAAAAATTTGTTGTACTTTCATGCACAATCACATCATGAACAATTGTTACTTATTAGTGGTCATATCAAGAAATCAATGAACCTTATGTTGATCATTATAACCAAGCAACATTAAATTCTTGCATTTAGCATCTAACTTGGTTCTTTCTATTTTGGAACTAAAATGTTAGCAACAAATCCAAAAAATTAAGGTGACTATTAAATGTATTCTTCCTGACCAAGCCTCCTTTGGGGTAACCTCATGCACTATTTTTTATAGGGCACTTGTTGAGAAAATATACAATAATAGACACTGATTATTCATAATACACATTTGGCATCACCCTACTCTCCAACAAATCCCTAAAAGATTAAAAGATCAACTAAACCCACGACTTGAGTAGTTGCACATGACAATAAAAGTCATATTCCAAGAATTGTATAAGTATGGGCACAAAGCTTAGCTGAGCACATGATGATCTACATAAGTGAAATGCATGTGTCAAGTAATTGTAATCCCAAGTTCACATCAACAAGGCATAGATGTCTCAAATGAAACCTAAAGTAAGACACATCCAATGTTTAGGCATGCACCAAAGTAACGTGCACATCAACAAGGCATATATGTCTCAAATGAAACCTAAAGTAAGGCACATCCAATGTTTAGGCATGCAACAAAGTGACGTGGATGGACATCTCAATTGACCATTTTAAAGGAGCTTAACCCATCATAACCAATCATTGAAACTTCTCTCTGTCTCTTCATCTTCCCAACACCTGTACAACAATGTATCTTAGGATATGAATGTACAAGATGTGAAACACTTTGCATTCCTTCATGCATGTATTATTTATACACTTCCATTAGATTGCAGTTGGGTTAGTGTTATTGTTGTAGGAGTTGATGTAGAGTAGTATCTAGGTAGTTGTTAGTTGGCATCATACTTCAACTTGTTTATACCATTGTTGTACAAACTTATTTCTTAATGGAAAATCAAAGTGAACAATTTGCCTATATACTTGCGCCAATTATGTATCCTATTGTATAGTTTCATTTATGGTTGTATTATTAGTTTAATTATTTGTCTTGATGTATATAAGATAAAATCGTTGTAGCTATTTTCATGGATGCATTATTTTCATTAGACACATTGTCCTAGGTCAAATTGGTGTCAAAGCATTTTTTTCACATGTAATTACTTATTTGTTAGATAGTTTTTTATTTGTTCTCAGACAAACAAGGGAATGGAGGAAAAAATGCATAGTTTCTTTGAGCTACTCAAAGCTGAAATTGTTATCCTTGGCTTGAAAGTCAAGCCTATGGATGATCAATTATTGAATATTTCCCATATGTTGCAGAACTTGAAAATTTATGTGACAATGTTGCAAGTTATCATTTAACAACAACCCTCAAGGAGCAACTCAATCCAAATGTCAAGTAGTCCTAAAGGATGTTTGTCATTGAATCTAGGTTCCTAGTTTATAGTGAAAATCAAGGTGAAGTTTTTAGATTACAATCATCATATGCATGCATTGCAACTTGATGATTGGTTGGGGTAGTTAGATTCCCTTTATGAATAACAACAATTCACAAATGAAGACAAATGTTCCTTTACAACACTATTCATACACAAATAAATTTTGTTATGGTGGGAAAATTAATGCAAGAGTAAACATAATCTTGGTGCCACATAAATCCTAATGTGGGATGAATTCAATCTCTTCATCAAGGAAAATTCTATTTTCTAAACTACTAGAATGAGAAACAACAACAATGACAACAATTGCAATAGAAGTCCAACCAAATGGTAGATACCTCCATCCAAGAATTTAATCACTACACCATTCAACTTAGAGTGATGAACAAAGAAACCATGTTGGTTACTCGGTTCAATGGTGGATTAACAACAACAATTCAAAATGAATTTCAAATTATTGGCATTGGCCCTCTCTTAAAGACCCTTGTCAAAATACCCAGTTAAAAAAGGCTAAAAGCAATTGGAGGAAGCTTAATAATGTTGTTGGCACTAATTCTAGCCAAGGAAAGAAGTTTCTTGTTAAATATGGCATGGAAATATGTATTTAGTTAGACTATGCAATAAAATACTAAGCCTAAGTCGCCAAAAGAAGGAACAATTATATTAAAGAAGAAGAATGTTCCTTTCTACAATTAGTGTGAATGCAGAGGACATCCCAAGGATGAATATTGAGGGCTACATCCAAAGAAGGTTCAAAAGTCAATAATGATAGAAAAACCTAGATAAAAATATATATCAATATCATACTACTTTGTGTGTGAGAGGACTTAAATGGTATATGAAGTGCAAGGAAAGTACGCTACAAGGTACCTTATATGAGATGAGGCAAGGTTTCGTATGCGAGTTCTAAAATCCCAAGTCAAAGAAACAAAGTATTGCATAGCTCAAGTAAATCAAGTAGTGCATTGGAGAGTTAGTATGAGATTATGATCAAATATTTGGAGACCTAATGAGCATGTTGCCATATAAGATGTGTAGCACATATAATGGTTCATTGGAGGTTTGTTGCTACATATTTGCACTATCTCGTCATAATGGTGCTTGGTTTCTTACCATGATTTGCTTGAGTTCATCATGCACTTAGAGTCAATGGGGACTTGACATATACCATTATTCTTGGAATGACCCAATTTCAACATCAATTATCTTCATTATCTAAGCATATACAAGAATTGGCAAGAGACAAGTATATTCAAGAAAATTCATGGTGCATAGTCTATAAGACAAAAGAGCATTTCCACAATTATTGTCCTATGGTCATCCACTACAATAATGTTGCATTAAGATCCTTTCTTGGGGATCACTTACGAAAAGTAATGTGAGACTTGTATAAGAGTGGGTTTGAACCACACCATTGTCCCTTTCCCTATAAATATAACAACAACTCAAGTATCATGTATTGTGAGTTTTGCATAACTAATATGCACATCAATACTAATAATTGTCACACACTATAAGCTCTAACGAATAGGTATAAAAAGAACATATTTACGGTGGAAATTTATTGGAGAATGAGGTCATCCGAGGGATAACTAAGGGGGAAGATAGGATGATGGTTGAGGACATCTTCACTACTATAATTGAAACGAGATAAGGCACATCATGTGAAACTACCCTATTCTATGACAACCACAATACCATGGTCAATGTCGCAAGACCAACCATAATACAGAAGACTGCTTGAAATTAATTCAAGAAATAAGAGGCATGGGTAGTGTGTGTTATCACCAAAAACTTGTTCACCTAGCCCAAATTGCTAGGATTACCATAATACTCTAACTATAGTTGGGTACCATGACATGTCCCCACTAATTAACTTATAAGAAATCCTTTACTATGGTTAAATTGGACAAAAAGGACATAAAACCCACTTTCACGTTACAAATCTCCTTAATTAGCTTTAAGAACCATTGTTCCTAAAGTTAAATTTAATTAAAAATCCATTTTTACACCATTTCCCCTAAAATAACTTAGGAAACCACTTTTCCTAATGTTATTTTCATTTAATTAAAGTTATAAAACAATTTTATGACTTTTTCCCATTTAATTAAAGTTAGAAAACTTTTTTTATGACCTTTTCCCAAGATGATTGCAGATCTAGAATTAGTTCCTGTCCTGAGAGAGAGACAACATGAGGATATAATGCACTATTAAAAGACCACAAGGAATTCTGGGAATAGGGTGATACAATTCTGGCAAAGCAGGTGGGAAGAGTTATCTTCTGCCCTCAAAAGAGCAAAACCTCATTCCCCACAAGGCCTAAAAGCTGCCATGTACAAGTCACATTTGTATGTGGATACCCTTAAGAGGATGAACCTGCATTGGATTGGGCTCAGATTCAGATTGTCGTTGCTCTCACACCCTACTCCATCATGGAGATCTTCAGGTAAGATTTACCAAGAAGCAAAAAGGAGAAGGTGGGGAACAATAGATAAGAATGCAGGGTATAATCATTCAGATGCCATCACACATATAATGGTATATGTCTTTAGAGACATATGCAGGGAGAAACGACCCGAGGATGATGGGTGATCATAATAGTTTTTGAGCTCCTTTTTGTATGTTGCACAGGGGTGTGCAACCCTCCAGTTGGGGGGGTGTATGATGGACCCTCAGAGTACCCTCCATGACTATCCTTTTTGCTATACATATCACTATTGTATTTTCCTTATTTACTTCAGACTTTCAATTAAAAGTCATAAAACACTTTTATGACTTTTTCCTCTTTATTTTATTCAAAAAAGGTAAAATTCAAAAGTTGTGGTCAAATAATCATATTTTATTATTTTGACCATATCAAGGATAACCACTATTTTGCCTATAAAATAAAGAGTTCCCCTCCATTTTCATAATATACCACATGAAAGTAACAAAGAGCTAATGAATTTTCCATTGAACTTTTGGCTCCATTTCATCATCACTTTCATCCATCAAAGAGGAGAAGCATAGGCTACAACCACACACTTAGGAAAGAAGAAGAAGCCTCCCACAGAGAGGTCACCAAAGGATTATGGTATTCAAAGGTTTGCTCCATAGGTGTTATTGTACTATTATTTCCATTGGGTATAGAGTTTATTCACATTCTTTAGATTAATCTATTTAATTTTGCAGTTGTCACTTTATTTATTTTATTTCTTTCATGATAAAATAAGAATTAAATGAATGTGGATCAAGTTTTAAAGTAGGTTTTATATACTTTTCACCCATTTTTGCATGTGATCTAGCACAACCCCTAGCTTTGCAGGTTAGCTCACCCTTCTTGCAGATTTGCACCAACAAAATGTTGACTCCACTAGGGATCCGAGCCAATCTCATGATCCTTGGTTATGGGTGTGTGGTAAATGGTTTTTTCTTCCATTTTTTATTGGATTTTTATGAGCTTTTCAAGGGTTTTTAACATCCTATAGCTTTTTGTTTTTTTTCAAAGGTTACAAGAGTTGAAAACCACTCACAAACCCTCAAGAATCGAGGCCATAGCTTCATATCTAGCCCCATGCACCAATGCACTTTTTGTGGGCATAAAAAAAATCCCATTTTTTGTTGTTGTTGTTGTAGGTTCACATGGACTCCGATTAACGAATTGTTTACATCGTTGGATTTGTCTTTTTGAGATATTAGAAAGGGTACTTTCAAATTTTTTTAGGTTTGACACTTCATTTGAAAGCCATTTTTCAAGAAGGGTTGTGTTGATGCATGGAATGGAAAAATCCTTACTCAATTTTTTTTGAATCTCCTCAGGCTAAGTGAGATAGTTATGATTATAACCCTAGGTTTATAGCTTGTCAAAAATCTCAATCAGACCTCAAAAAATCCAATTCTTGGATCTGATGCTATTTTATAAATACAAAATTTTTGTATCTTTTATACAAAATAAACTGAAACAAAGTAGAAAGTGTGCTTGCAAAATAAATTTGTGAAAATATGTGAATAAGAAAATGCAAAAAAAAATATCAATTTGAAAATCAATATACATTAAGTCTCATAAATGAGAAGAAATCAACAAATAATTTTATTATATCAATTTGAGTTATAATTGAGTTTATCTTTTCAAACCCCTGCGAGGGTTTGGACTAATGTTACACTTAGAAGTCCAAGATATTATTTGACTCATACACAGACAACTAGTGTAAAAAAATATGAAGACTAAAACAAAAAATCGAGCTAGATCAGTCCAAGCTACAAGAGCATCATTGTTTTGAACTCTACAAAACTAACATTAGTTAACACCGAAGTGAATTTGAAACTTCCAAGTAAAACCATACATACATTCAAGAAAATGAATGACCTTGAAGCATATCACCAATCAATGCTTCCTAGTCTTTTCTTTTCCACCTTCAGAATAACCTTGTTATCAACAAGATAACTCAACTCTATTAAAAACTCAGTATAAAATGAATAAATAATAATCTCTCTTGAGGCTAGGGCAAACCTTATAAAAAGTTTTACTTTTCTATTTTCTCATTCCTTCTTTGTCTTGCTCTCCTTCTTTTATATCTTCATAAAGTAATTTGAGTAGTTGAACCACCTTTTGTTTAGAAAAGTTAAATAACTTTTTTTAGGAGAAGACAACTTTATTTATGATATGGGTAATAAATATTTAAATAATAGGTGGGGTCCCACTAGGTCTTCGTTCCTTTATTTCCAAAACTTCCCTTGTAACTCCAAAAATAATTAAATACTATAAATATATCAGCATTATGAAATATATCAAAATAAGTGACTCATCCAAAACATACCAAATCAACAAACACTCGTATCTCCCAAAAATGTCAAAATGATATGATATTTAAAGTTTTTAAAATAATATCATATGTTTGTTGTCCATCCCAAATGTGTATCAAGTGTCTAAGTAGCAATTTCATAATACAAATTAAAATAAATGAGGTATTTCTTTTTGAAAAACTCGTCTCTTTCCTTTCTTCCTTCTGACACATCATGTATGCGATTGGGAAAGTTTGATAATAAGACTTCTTCTCCGCTAGTTTTACTATTTTAGGGTGCATATCACTGAAGGTGATCTCTTTCTTACCACTGTCTACTTTGGTTGATTACTATTTGGAATGTATGGAGGAGGATTGAGATGCTTATGAGCTAGGAGATGTAGCAAGCTTCTTTCCTTTGTCAATTTGGGGTTCAATAGGAGGCATTTTGTAATTTCTGAGAGGTGATTGGGGCATGGAGGCAACATATGCAACATGTGGTACTGAATGCAAAGGAGGGGGAGGGGGAAGAGGATTTTCAGGCCATTGAGCAATACTAGAGGGGGGATTTATAAGATTGTTCTCTCAACCATCATTGATTGGATGGACAAGGGGCTCAAAAAAATATAGAATTCTAGGATGTGATTGCAGGGGAGCACTAGGAGGAGCTGAAGGATGAGGCAATGTTGGCTTCCCACCAACATTCAGATAGCCAGTTTGTACTAGCTAGTTAAATTCTTCAGAATCAACATCAAAGTGTATGGAAAACCTCGTTCTCTTGTGTCTCCCTTGTTTCCAAATACATTTGGAAATCTTCCCCTTCTACCCCTATTTCCTCTATTTCCACCTCT
>JASDQU010012408.1:441-16065 GCA_032191745.1 Picea mariana
CACGCGACATCTACATGGCTCCCCAAAACTTGTTCCATCTGACATGGCACTGACTTAGAGTCTAGCATGGCACTTGTCACCTAGCCCATTGGGCCCTTCTGATTAATGGCTCTAATCATTATGGCTAACTTTATCGTCATTGAGGCTCTCCTTGTTTGGAATAGTGAGTAACCCCAACCATCAAGTTCCAACGACGAACCTTTTTATGGGTCTATACCTAGATCCAACAGCTCTTAGATCCTAGCATCTAACAACCATGATAGTGTCAGTGCTCCTGACTTGTGTGACAATTAACGTCCACCCATCAATCTCTACTACGTTGAACTAGTGTGACCCACAATGAATCCACGACAGAGATTTCACCTCTCCTCTTTTCCGATCTATTGGAACACGAGATAAAGATAAGCGTGGATGCATTCGTTAATGATATGATACATGTATAAATACATGTTTGATGATCATTGGATTCATTATCCAAGGTCTCTTGGACTCTCGATGACTCTTCATATGCACTTGATGGTTCACATTCCTTCTGGTAAGTAACCCTAGGATTATGTTTCCAACATTTCCCCCTTAATTTGAAGGGGTGTATGTGAGTCCAAGGTGAGAGATGATATTTGAAGGTGGGAAGATGAAATCTAGAAGTGTGCAGTTGTTGATGGTTGAATGTGATCTCTGAATCTAGTGGTTTTGATATGAACACAAACCGAATGATGGTGGTGGTTTAAGGAAGACCACAAACCAATCTGGTGGTTTAAGGATGACCACAAACTTTGGAACCCTACTCTAGGCTCAATGGTTCCCAGAACATTTCCTAAGTTACATAGAAGTTGAAGTTGATGCCTTCTGCTAATTGGAAGTGCTCTCGATGTTGGTTTAAAGATGACCATAAACTGTGATGTAGAATAAGCTAAAAGTCTTCTACCAAGTGGAGGTTTAATGGAAACCATAAACCGTTGTCTAGCATAAGCTATAAGTCTTATAATAAGTGGTGGTTTAAGGAAAACCACAAACCAATCACACTCTCTTGTTACACTCGCTTGTTACTGCTCGATTGAGAATACTTCAAAACTTGAAGCATGACTGTCAAACACTAATGTTGTTCCCCCCTGTTAGGGACAAGGTGGGAAGATGGAAATTTGTTCATTGCAAGATGCATCAATACTTGAGAGTGAATTCATCAGTATGACTGGCATATTTTATTTCCTATTGATGACCTTCACTAAGAAGGGATCCACCCATAATGGTTATTTATTCTTGCAATTGTCTTGCATTTGAAACACCTATTTGAAGGATGATTGTGTTGCCCATAGTGATCACAAGGATGAACATCGAAGCATTGATCTTCCATGTGGCCAACTCTTTGACAAGTTGGTATATCAAAATGTACTCTTAAACTGGAGTAGGTGAATGTAAACTTTCTTGAAAAAATATGGCACTCTAAAACTGGATCGATTTGGTGTACTCTGGATTATGAAAGGTGACATCTTTTTCATATCTGATACCGGTTTTGTACTTGTTGTGCTTGATTTCTTACTAATGTCTGATGATTGGCTTAGAAAGAGGAAGTTGATCTTCTGGAGATGTCTCACTGATTTTCTCCTGTATCGGCTATTGGTCTGAATTAGCCTTATCATCTTCTTCATCTTTGAAAATATGGTTCTAAATAAGGACATGTTCATAATATTGGCATAGATTCTATTGCTCAAGTGCATCATGAAGAAGTCGAGTCTGAGTTTGAAGTAGTGTTTCTTTGGCTTGTGAAACTTGCAAGCATGCTACAACAGAATACAAAGTGGTTTTGTCAACAATGATTGTATTTTCCACAGAAGAGAGGATTAGAGTGTTCAATAACTCTAACAATTCCTCAACTTGAGCTATTTTAAAGACATAAGTAGAGTCAAATTTTTATTGCAACTCCACCTGGACTTTTATAAGTCAAACTCAACTATGCAGACTTATCAAATGAAGGGTGTTGACTTCTACCAAAAATGCACCCGTTTACAGAAAACACAATTTTAAAAATTACAAGAAACTTGCAAAAGTACTATTTGCAGGTTACTAGTGTTTTGGAGTTGAAATGATCTTCAGTAATTTTGGATTCCTCTTGAGCATGACCACCTTGAACTATTCAAAATCCAGAGGAGAAGTCGAGACCTACCAGTTGGTAAAGTGAAGGCACCAAAGTACCAATAACAAAACCCTATACAACATGGATAAATGAAGGTACAATTTCAAATGCATAACCAATCCAACAACCCATAGTACTTGGAGTCCTAAATGATTAATACAAATCAGCCCCATGCAAGTCAAATTCTCTTCTACTGCAATAATTTGAAGAGAAAAAAATGCCACTCTTTACCTCCCCAATGTAAAGTTAGACACCCAAAATTCTTTGGTGCAATCACAAGGACATATTCATCTAGAGTTGTAGCCTGGTATACGTAACATTGTATGATAGATTGTAAGACATCACATGCATTTCTCCAAGCACCACACATTAGTCTCGTATCATCAAGGTTGAAATCGTTATCTTCCTACACTATTGGAATTCATTAGGATCACTCTATCTCAATGCCCAGAACGTCAAATATCTCAAAGCCCCACACACTAGTATGGATCTCAATAGAGGTGCAGAATGAACCCTAAAATCCTATAAGGAACTTCTTGTAGAGTGCTTGCTCCAGTGAATAAAACATGGGTCAATTTCCAGCATAATAGCTCAAGTGAGTAGAACAAAAAGTCTCAAAATTAGCTCAAGTGAATAGAACACAAAGCCTCAAAAGTAGCATGTCATACTCCATTAAAAAGTGATAATTTGACAAATAATAAATGTGATGGTATAATAGAAACTTCCAAGTATGTTTCATGCATATGAGACAGCTATCATCATGGATTCCTCATGAGTTTGCATTTCAGACAACCTTCCTCTAGACAACACCCCCGACTCAAACATTAACAATGTTGTTTTCAATCATATGAACAACAACTTCGACAACTCGATATTGGAGTAGTTGATCTAGCAAAATGTTGAGAAAAATGTGAGAGGTTCTCTCAGATGGCCAACACGACCATTCCCAATTGTTGTGTTCGTCTGCAACCTGATGGCTAGGGCTTAGCGAACTATTTGTGGACGATTTGGTTTAGCTTCTCAAGCTAAAGGTTTTATCTCATCTTTATTATCTAGTTGTTGGGTTTATTAATTTCTTGTTGACCTGTTCCCTTGAAGAAAAAGAAATACGTAAATCCAAAAATCAAGTGTTAAACTTTGTGAGTCTTCAAGAGACACTGGAAGGTTTCCTTCAAAAAATTTCAAATGTTTTTATGAACCCTCACTGGCCTTTGACACCATTCATGACTGACAGAGATCATTTTGACAGTCAAATCTATGCTTTAGTGAAAATTATTTAGAAATTGGGATAGTCAAATTCACTAAGAGATTTAAGATTTGAATGTTTCAACAAACCTTCAGACGTTTTTGTGGGAGGTGATACTCATACCTTAGAGTAATGAATTCTACAACCAAAAGGAAACTGGTAGTGGAAAACACCAATTAGAGAGGATTTTTGACAAGAGGGAGAAGTAGATTAGGGTTTTCAACTCTAGGGTTTCATTTTTGTGCACCAGAAAATGTGGAACAAATACTGGTGCCAGGGAATGATATGCCTACACATATTGGTTTACAAGAGAGAATTGACTAGGGTGTCAGAAGGTAGAAAAATGCATATGCAAAGCCTAGTAGGTGAAGTAATGTTGATTCTTAGAGGGAATAAGAATAATAAGTAGAGGCATAGATTGCAGATTAACTCAGATTGACAGAGTAAAAGGTCACATGCATTTCTTCATGCAAATAAAAAATTCCCAAGGGAATAAATAAAATAAAAGAGGAGAGGCATTTCTAGACAAAGTAGCTCATCTATGGACAACTACCATAGATCAAAATTTAGGCCTAAGAACCAAGGCCACTTTGATACCATTGTTTGAACATGAGATAAATATAAGCATGGATGCATTCATTAATGATTTGATACATGTATAAATACATGTTTGATGAGCGTTGGATTCATTGTCCAAGGTCTCTTGGACTCCCGATGACTCTTTGTACACACTTGACAATTTACATTATGTATGGTCAGTAACCCTAATGGATTAAGTTTCCAACAAAATCAATGACAATCATTTTACCTTGAGACCTTCTTCATCATCGACTTGTTCTCTTTTTCTTCCTCTGGACCTTTTGATCTAGGTGGATATTGGTGGCTATTCATTCAGTTTTTAGTTCAGCACGTTCTTCTATAATTCTTTGTAATTGTGGGTTCTACAATTATGGGGTTGTATGAATCCCTACACAGATTTCAGGTGGATATTGGTGGCTTCCCACCTAATCCAAATGGCTTATTTTGGATGTTTTCATGTCAGTACATTTTTCTGTACTTCTAGGGTCGTTTTGGGCCCTAAATAATGTTTTTTTTTTTGTCTTTCCATAGTCAAACTATATACAAAACCAGATTTTGATGGCATAATGTGTAGTTCTCAAAAATATCTTTCCAACGGTCTATCATGCACCTAAAACGGAGGTCGTATGCAAAAGTTACGACCACAGGAAGTTGAGGTAATAACTTACCCATCAGGGCCCACATAACTTTTGATGTTTCATCTCCTAGGGTTAGATTTTTGGATGCCTGTGGTTTTGGAATTCATGAGTAATGTTAAAAAGGCCTTTATAGCCTCATTTTGATCATTTTTCTCTCACGGATGCACGCAGCAGCCACATCTCTTCTCAGAGATAGCTACCACCATTCGAGCAAGTTGTTTCCAGTTCTGCAATTTTACAATTTCAACCTATTTTATTTATTCAATAGAAGTTATTGTTCATTGGATATCTATTTTTTTTATCCATATCTCTATGTTATTGTATTCAAATTTTTATTCATTTCGTTCTGCTCATAAATCTGGGTCAGTGGTATCAGAGCGGTCTGCTCTTCATTTATTTTTCTTCGTGCATGTGCCCAACATGATCTAGGTACAAGAAATTGGGACTCGAACCAGTCGAGACTTTGCAAGATTGGTCACCCCGAGCCTGACAACAACCCATGGGGGATGAAAATAAATATTATGGAGCAGGAGATCCTTTTAAAATGTTTCTCGAGCAATCCCTTGCGCGACAAAGGAACAAAATGATGGACAACTTTGCACAGAACCTTCAGTAGCTGCCCACAAGATATGCATCTTCATCAAGCGACCATGCAACCCCCTTTAAGGTACAGGTAAATTTTGATATTCCATTATTTGAAGGACTGATAGATGTAGATGTTGTAGATAAATGGTTGAATCTGCTCGAAGGGTATTTTTCAGTCCACAATTTTTTCGATAGGGAGAAGATTACTTTTGCACTACTCAAGGTCATCCCCCATGTTAAAGCAAAGGGACATAGATGAATCTGTTATATTTGCAGTCGCCTCCACTTTGGATTCCTTCGGGGATACCATTAGATAACAATACTACCCTATTGGAAGCTACGAGGACCAATACATAAGATGGACCACCCTGCATCAGGAAAGGGACCAGAAAGTACCATATTTCACCAATATTTTCCATACCTTGTGCACCAAATTGGGTATCAAAGACTCTAAACGACATCTGTTGCTCAGATACCATGATTTTCTGCATAGATACATTCAAATAGAAATGGAGTTTCTGGACATCGCATCATTGGGTATGTCTTATAGATATGTTGTCAAGACCAAGCATAAATTTAAGCAGAAGAGGTGAGAGTTTAGATCTGCAAACTCCTCAAAACCGAAGTAGGGCAAAGGCAGCCCCAACCCACAACACAAGGGACAGAGAAAATATGGTCACTCTAAGGAAACCAGTCCAATCCCCAACACAAGAAGGATAATGAGAAGTCAAAGAAGGACACGAGAAAATGGTGTGAATAACATAAAGGCCCTTGGCACAACACTGAAGAATGTCGCTCCAAGAAGTCATTATTGGCTGAGCTAAAAGATTTCAAGTCATAGGCGGATCCTGATTCTGAATCAAATCCATAAGGAGGGAAGCATATTATCAATATTGAATCCATTTCCACTGTCGCTACCACCAAATTCCATCCAAGAGAACCAGAAGAACTAGAGGGAGGGGAACGCCTCTTTCACTCACAGATGTGGGTAAAGGGGACTCTGCTTCATTTCATTGTCGATAGAGACAATCAGAAGAACCTGATCTCAGAAGAGGTCGTCAAGTGGTTGGACCTACTGATGACACCGCACCTTCAATGCTACACCATCAACTGGCTTCTCCAAGGAATAGATCTTTGCGTCAACCAACAGTGCCATCTTCCCTACGACATCAAGCCCTTCAAAGACAAGGTATTGTGTGATATTGCTCCCCTTGAAGTTTGTGATGTTATTTTAGGACAACCATATTTGTGGAAAGGACATGTTGTGTATGAGTCTAGACCTCGCAATGTTATTATTACTTTGGGTAGACAATTTTACAGGATACCATAGGTAGCGTCGCCTACCACTATTTCTTTAATCTCTACTAAGAAATGCAGTAAGGTCATTTCAAAGACCAGAAAGTTTGTCTTCTTTGTGATCCGTGTTCACACTAAGCAGAAGGTCGTTGACAAATTCGTGGCCTCTACACAGAGCCTCTCTTTGCAGCAGAAGCAAGTGGACAGGATCGTGGAAGAGTACGGAGACATCTTCTCCTCACCCACTAGGGTACTGATGCACTTACAAGTCAAGCATACAATTGATCTAACCCTCAATGCACCTCTACCTAATGGACCACTCTATCACTACTCATTGATCAAAAATGATGAAATCAAGCGTCAAATCCAAGAGCTTCTTCAAAAGGGGAACATCAGACCCAACTCCTTCCCTTGTGGAAGCACAATTGTACTAGTTTAGAAGAAATATGGGACCTGGAGGCTCTGCATTTATTACAGAGCATTAAACAAAATCATAGTCAGGAACTTGTACCCAATTCCTTGAATTGATGACCTTCTTGACCAACTCAAGGGGGGGATTTCCTCAACAATATTGACCTAAATTATGGTTACCACCAAGTTCCCATCGAGCCAACTAATGTATGGAAGACAACTTTCAAATCTAAATAAGGTCTCTTCGAATGGTTGGTCATGCCCTTTGGATTAACAAATGCACTAGCTAGCTTCATGAGGTTGATGGATGATGTATTGAGACCCTTCACCAACTCTTTTGTGGTGGTATATTTGGATTAAATCCTCATCTTCAGCAGAACTTGGGAGGAGCACATGCAACATATTCAGTAGGTTTTGAGCACTATGCGGTTGCGCAACTTGTATGCCAACTTGGAAAAATGTTCCTTTGGCATGAACAGGGTGCAATACTTGGGCTACATTGTTGATGAGAATGGGTTACATGTGAATCCAACTAAGATCCAATTCATTAGTGACTGGTCAACCCTGACCACACTAACAAAGCTTCAGAGCTTCTTGGGACTTGCCAACTTATACCGATGATTCATGTTGGGATTCTCCCATATTGCATGGGCCCTCAGCCAAGTGACCAAGGGTGGTGGCAGGGAAAATTTCATGTAGGGGAAGGCACAACAACAAGCATTTGATGATCTGAAGCATCGCTTGTGCTCAGCTCCAGTACTCTCCTTACCTGATCTACAACAACCATTCGAGATTGATAGTGATGTATCCGACTATGTTGTAGGTGCAATTCACGGTCATCTGGTAGCATACCATAGTGAGACACTCTCAGATACTGTCTGGAAATACCCCACCTATGACAAGCAAAATGTATTCCATTATACAAGCATGTCGTCAATGGAAACATTACATTTTGGGAAAGGACACAATAATCCACACTGATCACAAGCCTCTATAGTTCATACAGACATAGGGGAAGTTGCAGAATGATCACCATCAAAAGTGGTCCACCTACCTACAACAGTTCCATGTCAACATAAAGTATAAGACAGGGAGCACAAATCGTGTCATTGACTGCCTCAATCGACCACCCGTGGCTGCACTCACCACTGTGCTTCGGTCCTGTGGGCATGAGGCATTTGAATGGCCCCAACTTTATCAGCAAGATCCAGACTTCGACACCACCTATCAACTCTTGGGTACATGCACGAATGCCACCGATTTTCACATTCAAGACAGACTGTTAGGCCATTTGGGCCACCTCTGTGTTCCTACAATCGAGCGTGCAAAGCTTATTTGGGAGGCTCACTACAGTTGGATGGCAAGACATTTTGGGGTGGAGAAAATTGTGGTCGTTCTACAGAAACATATTTGTTGGACAAAAATTTGACAGGATGTCAACAAGTATATCAGATCTTTCACTGCTTGTGCCATTGCCATGCCAGCCATCAAGAAGCAAGGATTATACACCCCTCTTCCTACTCCTGAGAAGCCTTGGGAATCCATCTCAATGGATTACATGTATGGCCTTCTATCCACCAAGAAAGGTAATGATTTCATATTTGTGGTGGTTGATCAATTTTTGAAGATGGCCATTCTCACAGCCTGAAAGAAGAGCATCACAGTGGCAGATATTTCCAAGATTTTCTTGGAATGAGTGTGGGTCCATTTTGGGATACCACGGACAATCATATCCGATAGAGACAACAGGTTCCTCAAAAAATTTTGGTCGAGTATCTGGTAATTGTTGGAAACCAAGCTCATTAAATCCATTGCCTTCCACCCTTAAATCGATCGCCAAATAAAGGTCGCCAATAGGATGATTGTGCACATCTTGCACATGTAAAACTCTAATCATCCATGTACATGAGATGAGAGTCTTCCCTGTGTTCAACACAACTACAAAAAATCTCTCCATAGCTCCACCGGTCATAGCCATTGGGGTTGGGATTCCAACCCTTGGGTTCCATTGATGTTGCACTACCTCTTGCAACAACACAGACATATTCTTCCCATGTTGAGTATGAGGCCGACGAAGCCACTAGATTCATTGAGTGGATTCAACACATCTGCCAACAGGTCCATGAGATTTTGTAGAAATCCAATGCTAAGTAAAAGTAGCTCCATGATCAACACCGGGTACAACACAAGTTTTAGGTGGGAGACAAGGTCCGATTACATTTGTAGAAAGAGCACCTTACAAGGCCCCATCAGAATCTACTCCCACTTCGTTGTGGGCCTTACATTATCACCAAGGTTGTGGGTAGCAATGATTTTGAGCTCAACACTCCACCCTTCCTTGGCTTATACCCAGTGTTCAATGTGGACCTCCTTCAACCATATTTTCCACCATTATTGGAAACCTTAGAGATCGTAGAATAGATGACACCAACAAAGATCAACCCTGACTACATGGAATAGGCATCCACTGATCAAATAGTGGACACACAGGTCAAGGGCACTCGTCAGCAGAGGATCAATCTTTATCGGGTTCTCAAGTCAGGGAAATTCCTACACCAAGGCAAGTGGCTCACCCGGGGCTAGCAGAATTTTCCTCACATGATGGGGGAACTAAATGAAATGAAGACCATTGCTTCTTAAGGGGGGAGGACTGATCCAGGTGGATACTGTTGGCCACCCACCTATTCCAACTGGATCTTCTTGACAATTTTTAGTTCAATACATTCTTCTTTAATTCTTTGTAATTGTGGGTTCTACACTTTTGGGGTTGTTTCAATCCCTACACATCTTCTAGGTGGATATTGGTGGCCTCCCACCTAATCCAAATGGATTATTTTGGATATTTTTGTGTCAGTACATCTTTTTGTACTTCCAGGGATGTTTTGGGGCCCTAAACAGTGTTTTTTTGGCTTTCCATGGTCAAATTGTAAACATAGTCATATTTTAATGGTATAATGTGTATTTCTCGAAAATACCTTTCCAACGGGCTACCACACGCCTAAAATGGATATCATAGGCAAAATTTACAACCCCGGAAAGTTGAGGTACCAACTTACCCATCATGGCCCACATAACTTTTGGTGTTTCATCTCCTAGGGTTAGGTTTTTGGATGTCTAGGGTTTTGGCATTCATGAGTAATGTTAAAAAGGCATCTAGAACCTCATTGTAATCATTTGTCTCAGAAGGATGCACGTAGTAGCCACATCTCTTCTCAGAGATAGCTACCACCATTCGAGCAAGTTGTTTTTAGTTCTACAGTTTTACAGTTTCAACCTCTTTTATTTATTCAATAGAATTTATTGTTCACTGGATATTTGTCGTTGTTCTCCATATCTCTGTGTTATTGTATTCAGTCTGTTATTCATTTCATTCCGCTCATAAATCTGGATCACCTTTACTATCCATCTTCCAACGAACAACAAAGATCTACCAGCCCATAGATCTGATGACCAATGGTTTAAAGAAAATGATTAAGAGTCTCTATGCCTAATGAGGCCCCTCTCGTCTAGTTGACCAATCAATTTTTGACACATGTCTCCCCTCCAGACATGCTAGTTTCCAAACTGACATCCTCATCAACATGATGTCATTATCACTTTGGTCCGCTTAATAGGACCCATGATGATCTATAGCTGAGATTTAATATAGCCCTTGCACCGATCGATGGTTCTTGTTCTTTCACAAACCATTTTCATCGTCGACACTCTACCTCCATCATCATATCTCCTTTCTCAAAATCTTGGTTACTTTAACGAGTCATCTTCCCAACAAATGGTCTCATTATTCCCATTTCATAATTCAATGACCATCGATGACTCTAGGACTTCTTCGTCATAAAACCTTCTTGCTCTTTACTTCATACTCGAATATTCCAATGACCACACCCTTCGACGTATGGTCAATATCCTCTTTCCATTCCAAATCGACAACTATGATTTCTCCCAACTTAATGCAATGTTTTCTACTAGATAACGGTCCAAAGTCAGGACTTATCCAACTTCAAGGATTCTTCAAGGGTTTACCAGATTTTTTAGAGTTTTGGAACTATTCTAAGACCGACTAAGGCTCTTTGTATTCATAAAAGGGAGTTCTTGCATATCTTGCAAGATTTCCAATTAAGTACTAGAGATCTCATCAGGCTTGAGGCCCTTTCATCCATACAAGGATTCTTTCAGGACTAGGTGTTGAGGGGTCCTAAACCCCTTTAACATAATAGTACGAACCAAACCCGCCACCGAGGCCCAATTAGACTCTCCAACGTTTAATGGTGGAATGGTTCTCTAGATCTTGTGATTCGGCCAATTAATCGATGGGCTTTACATAGTGATTGACAGGATGCCTTCTTTTGAAATATCCTCCTTCAGTTTGAACATTCTCTTTTTGTAGTTTCTCTTATAGGTGGGACCGATACAAGATAAATGTTGGTATAAACCAGATGGGTAACAAGGGGAAAGGACTTAACTACTGAAGAAGGCTGAGCTCAGGATAACCCTCATACTCAAGCATGCAGACAATGATTCTTACACCTACACCAAACCTAGTACTAATACATTAACCTATTGGTTTTTCAATTGTTGACTGAGATACGATTATTAGAAAAAGAAATAGATGCAATAAACGATGGAAAGAAAAATAGTATCCTTAGCTCTAGTCATTGATCACACATTAACACAAAGACTTACTTTTCATCATTCAAGACAAGAACTATAAAAATATTGAATCAGATAACTTATCAACAAATTCATAGGCTCTTACACGTTACAACATCCATTCATGGGATAAAATCAGAAATAATTCTTCTTCAGATCCAATCACACATGCTTTTGATGAAAAACACAAACTTGTCTCAGGTCCTAAACATGACTTCTCAATTAAGGTAGCTCTGAAATAGTTCTTTACAAATCCAAAAAAGAGGGTCTTTGCAAAAACCATCGACCCGGTGTTACAGGTTGATCCCCTTATTTATAACATATTATTAACTAAAAATACTTATCAAAAGTGCAAGCTAAGTAAAAAAAACATCGCCACATGGCACTTTCATCGCTCAGTCTTCTAAGAGTCATCAAATGGTTCCACTTGAGTGGATGATTCTTCTCGTACTCTGACCATTTGACAAAGATATCTTTACATGTGTTGGCATATGAGAATTTGTGTTGGTCCATTGGGGCCGAAAGGATCTCCTTTATATCCACTGCATGTGCCCGATACTTGACTATTCTAGCACTTAACTGCTGCAATACCGTCCGAGCCTTGATTGGATGTTCCATGAAATGTTGCACTTGACTTGGCGCCATGTTTGCCACCTTTGTTATCTCTATAGCCCATGATGAGTCTTGTTCGGCATGTAATTTGACTATGTCATGCAAGTCGACAAAGTCATCGGGTGTGCCAAATTATGGAAGGTCGATGTCTCTCATCGCCCGGTTGATCTTGGTCCAGCTCTTTTCACACTCGGCCCATTTCTCTTGGATTTCCTGATGATTTTCTTGGGCCATTTTCACCCAATTTTCGACCGACTTCTTTATGCGGTCGATGTTGCTATCCCTTAGTACCTGGATGTTGTGCTCTTCAGCGTCTAGGCCCTGTTGAACTACGCTGATGTAGTCGATCCTTTCCACTGCTTGGTGTGCTTTCTCATACCATCTTTCTATATCCATGCACGTCGCTATCGCCATGAGGGTGTCTTCTTGGAAATCGGATATCCCTGCAGTGAAAAGGTGTCGCTCATTTATAAATTTTCAGGAACATTGTGGCCTATGTGGAGTCCTAATAATATTTCGCCAAATGGCGTAGATGTTCCAAATCCTTCAGTGCAACGACCATCTCCTCTTCATCCTTCCTCGCTCCATCCAGGGTGGAATATGTGATTTCCATTCCTGTGCTGATAAGCTCAGACATCTTGGCATGCTCCGTGCTAATCAATTTCTCCTCTGTAGTGATGAGGATGGAGCGATCCAGAGAAAGCCTCCTCTTCTTGGTGGTTATTTTCATGATGGATTTCCTCTTTCGGTCATAAGAGATATCTTGTATATTAACGACCTCATCCACGGGTTTGGGGATTTGTTGCTCTCCCCAGGTAAGCATGTTTCTGAGGTTCTCAGTGGTGTATATATGTTCAAGACTGGGTTCTTGAACCTCTTCCGTGTGTTCCAAAAGTTCGGCCTCTGGTTGTTTCTCATCGGGAGGCAAAGTATCGGCTAAAATTGAAGCATCAAGGGCAGGCTCGGTACTTACTTGATAATCGGTTGTTGAGATGTCAATTTCCTGATGTGGAACTTCTTCTTCTTGTTCGCCTAACCCTAGCTCATCCTTCGGGATGTCCACTTGGGTCCCTGGTACATCAAGTAGCTCAGTTTCTAAGTCACTTTTTGTTGGAGTTACTTCACACACACCTAGGATTTATTTTTCCTAAGATTATTCCTTGTTTATTAGTCATAATTAGTCATTATCCAATCTCCTATATTTTAGGGGAGAATATTCCACCTGGAGAATATTCTCTTTCAGTTGACACTTCAGTTTGACTAGTTGAGTTGAGTTTAGATGTTGCATTGGTTTTGTCACCATGCAACATTGGTATCATCACCAACTCACTACTCTCTGTTCAATCAGTTAACTGAAGACTAGTTGACTAGTTAACTCAGCTAGGTGGCAGTTCACTCCCGTAACTATCTGAGAGACTAGACTAGGTGACAGTTTACTCTCGTAATTGTTGGTGTGTGTCCAGATCAATATATACCACCACTATGGCTCATTAGTTACTCATGTATCCTATATCTATTGTAAAGTATTCACTCTTTGAGTGTGAAATACGATTAATGAGAATTCTTCCATTCTTTCTCTCTTGCTTCTTCTTTCTCAATTTCTCTCTGCAAATGTGTGTGGTATTTTCTAGCTAGATCTATTTTGTGCAGGTTCAACACATTTACATGGTATCAGATCCGACGGAATGCTAAGCAAAAGCTACACCAAATCATTTTTTGCAGGTACAAAAGATTGAAGACAACAAAAGATGGATTATTCGCAAGAAATAATTCTCACGCCTCACAACTATTTGGAATGGAAGCCAAAAAAAATTCTTCTGCTAGGATGCAAAGGCTTATACAAAATAACCATGGCGATGGAAGTAGAGACTGATTCTTTCAATTAGAAAAACAATTTTCTCAATAGACAATATATGGCCATAGGAAGTATCGGCATGTCTGTTTCTCCCGAACTTTTCCATCAAGTATATGAAGAATCACAAGGATTAGCTCCAAATGAATTATGGACCAGAATGGAGGTTCTATTTGGGAATAAAGAAAATTGTGAAGATTTCATGCAGGAGGTCGAACAGATAGAGCTAGAAGAGAATCCATCATAAGATCAAGTCTCTTATTATGAAGAGTCTTCTACAAAAGTTTTTGCAGAAATTTGTATTCCAATAATTGAAGATGATGTCTACTCCTTTCAGATTTGTTTTATGAAATTCATGTGGAAGATATATGGCATGCATCTCAGGATTTACATGCACCATGCATGCATCTCAGGAGTCACATGCAAACACTTTTGCATGCACCATGCATGCATCTCAGGAGTCACATGCAGACACTTTTGCATGCACCATGCATGCATGTCAGGGGACAAAAAGAGAGTCGCGCACATCAGACACCATTCTAATATTTTCTGAGAAAAATTTGCAGAAACAAATTGGATATTTGAATTCCTCTTGGGAAAATATCCAATTTCAAAACAAAAAATCGTCTGAAACGGAGTCCGGAAACTGAAGTTATGATTGTTTCAAAATCAACCAAATTTCAGTGTTTTTCTGGAAACGGCTTTATGGTTTTCAAAGTTTCATCCAAAATTTATTTGGATATTATTCATTACAAGAAGATAAAGTGGATATGTGTGGAAATATCAATGATGCATATACTTCATTAGATTCGTGCAGACATCTACATCTTCAACAAAATCTTCAAAGAGCACAAACTTGCACAGTTGCGAGGTCTTCTTGGAGTGAAGGACATGGTTGCTTAGCAATTGCCTTTTGCTTCTCATTTTTTATTTTATGCATTGTAATTTCAGGGGTGTTACACATTATTTTTGTCATCCCTATGACTGTTAATGATGTAAACCTATATGTTTCCTTCTGAGGGGTCAGTGGCCTGAGATCCTGAAGAATGAAGGGAGAAGAACTTTTCCTGAGAAAAGAAGATGCATTCTCCTTTGTAAAAACCTTATTAAAGAGGATGTTCGCAGGTTGCTATATAGGTAGGGTGCGAGAATGCCTGATTCTCGCAGGATGCACCATAGCTGGGTTGCGAGAGGTTTGAAGGTTGCTCTATAAGCAGGGTGCGAGAATGCTCATACGTGGGAAAAATGAGCATCTTCTCGATGCTTCTAGAAGGAGAAACTTCCATGGTGAGGTGGCATCTGAATGGTTTGGATCTTACTCGCTTTCATGATTTGTTGGGATCATCCTAACCTCCTCACCTTATCCTCTTCATCTTATAAAAGGAGAGGATCTCTCATGGAGAAAGTGGGCTTGGATGAGATTAGCTTTTGGAGCTTTTGATTTTGGATCTTGGATTGGATTGAGCTTTGGAGATTGTTAGCTTGGTTAGATGAGCCATTTTGTCAAGATAGATTGTGAATATTATCAGATCTATGCTCTCAGAATTCTTGGAGTGGAAGTGTGTGGGGAACGAAGGACAGTTGGAAGGGACCTTAAGACATCAAGGCCATGGTTGTAATCTCT